>CAXIQD010000141.1:0-46000 GCA_964030785.1 Siderastrea siderea | reverse complement strand
ATTCCCTATTTTAGAGATTCCCTATTTTAGAGATTCCCCGTTTTAGAGATTCCCTATTTTAGAGATTCCCCATTTTAGAGATTCCCTAATTTAGAGATTCCCTATTTTAGAGATTCCCCGTTTTAGAGATTCCCCGTTCCCCGTTCCCCGTTCCCCGTTCCCCGTTCCCCGTTCCCCGTTCCTCGATTCCCCGTTCCCTATTTTAGAGATAGCCAAAAAAGAATCAGCAGATTACCCACACTGGTGGATAACCCAAAAGCAAAAGAAAATCATGCTAAGAAAGTTCGAGAACTCAAATGTGAAACTTTGACGTGGGCGTTTCAAACAGGCATGTTTTAAATTTAACTCGTGACTCCGTCGACTCGTGGATACAGTTATCGTAAATGATCGATGTTTGTAATACTTAACTGAGTCAGTTACCTTTTTATAATGTTTAGGATCACAGAAAACTTTATCCATTGTTTTTGTAACAAAACACTTTTTTAGCGTAATTTCACACCCATAAATGACTTGTAAAATTCGGTTCGCAATTTTCTCAAAAAAAAAAAAAGACTACAATATCTCAGGATCTACTGGGTCTAAGAAATCGCTTGAAACGGGAAAATACCACCTAAATCAAGGCAGTGCTTGCTGTGAATATTCACTGATGCGGCGAGTATTCTTGTATTATTTTTATCGCTGTCAATGCTTTGTTTACACGCGTGCCGACAATTATCTTTTCCATCACGTTCCACTAATTATGCGGCGCCATGAATTGAGCAGGTCCCTGAGATATTTATCTCAGGTTCTACTCGGTCTAAGAAAATCGCTTAAAACGGGAAAATACTTTATAACTTAAGGCAGCGCTAGCTGGGAATATTTCAGTGATGCGTCGAGTATTCTTGCATTATCTTTTTTTATCACAGTCAAAGCTATGTTTACACGGCACACGCGCAGACAAAAAGGTATATTAAAATAACAACTTGTACGTTGTCTCCCAACCTGACTTACACGTGATTCGAACTGTTACAGCCAATAAAATCGCACAATTTTTCGGGACATTCCTTGAGCCTCGTGCCAACGGCACGGGAAACAGGAAAGTTAAAAAAACATGCCCATTTGTGACACCGATGAAAAATTGCATCGACCGAAACCTAGACGCTGGCTGACTACGTCATCCCGCATAACAAGCGGGTAAACTGGATCGGAACTCGTCCAACATCGAACAAACAATTTCGTATAAACAATTTCGTGTCAATGTTTAACTTGTACAAATTAATAATCGATAACAATCGATAAACAAATCGTTATCGATTTCTATCGGAAATCTATATTAATCGAACTTACAACTTTTTCTTTATCGATTCCTATCGAGCGGTATTGGAAATCGATATCAATCGATGATTGCTATCGATTGCTATTGATTGTTATCGATTATCGGTTTATCGATTGACCACGCCTGGAGGAATGAACTCTGCAACCAATTTTACGATTTTTCGCTTCAGTTCCAAACTTAGGATTTTTTCAGTAATGTTACGATTTTTCGCTTTAGATAAACAAGATTTACAAATTTATCGTTTGTAGCGATTTTTCGCTTGAGACATGCAGGATTTACAAATGCAGCGCTTTTAGCGTTTTGCGTTAGCCTCAACGATTTGTCGTGCTGTGTTGCGATTTTTCGCAGTCTTTTGTCTTGCTAATTGCCTTGATAAATCCGAATGGCTTAAAGAGGAAATTAAGTAACGAAAAATTTGGCGTAGGAGCACACGAAAAAGTGACAACAGAGAGTTTGATACCTCGTAGGGATCCCCATCTTGTTGACTCACGTCTCTCCGCTTAATTTAATCTTTCTGCTTAATTTTTTGTTTGTTTTGTACTTTCCACCACCCTTAGGAATTCTTCTTCCCGGCGTCTATTTTCATGCCTCCTTCAAACTTATATCCCCCTTTCTTCTTGGGCTCTCACACATCTTTCTCCCTCCCTTCCCCCCGTCGCCCCCCCCCCCCCCCCCCCACTTCACACTTCTTTAGAAATTCCAGTGTGGAAGAAAAAATTAGACAGGAAGGTTTTTGTAATATTAAATAAAATCAAGGTTCCGTGGTTTAATTCCTTTAGTCCCGTGTGTTGTCAGGAAACTGGCACGCATGGAAAGTTTTATTACTTTCCAGGGAAAGGCGACCACAACGGACATTTCAACGAAAAACTTCTCACTCCGTTAATCATTCAACAGTCATTTGCTCCAACGTGTTGTGTCATTTCGGATCCCCCGGATTGCTTCACCGAGTGGTGACAATAAGGCGTCGCCCTTGTCTCCTGATTTCCGCATGATTTGCGTGACACGTGAATCGCGTTACTTTGTTCAAATTTCCCGGATTTCAGTCCACCACCTACGTTTTTCGTACTGGAACCATTATCTGTTTGTCAAAACATCTTTCATAAAATTTACATTCCCTAAATCCAAATCCACAAAATTTTCATTCGAAATCGGTTAAAACTAGTGATAACAAACACGATTGAAATAGTTTTATTGCCGTATTTATTTCTCCTGTAGACTGACAACACTGTTGTTACTGCAGTAACAAGTTTCTTTCAATCTGCAAACTTGTCCTGGACAGCAGGATTGAGCAACCTTTTTACCAAAGACAACGCGTGGACAGTGACAACATGTACACCACCAAGCAAACTAACTCATCGGAAAAGGCTACTTTTACTGAGAAACACTCGGTGATTTCTTTGTTCCTTTTTCACGCCAAATATAATCTGTGAGTGCACAGGCTCCCTGTAGCTAGGATAACTTTGTTCTTTAGCAAAGGTAACAGACGGCGAAGATCGAACAGCATCTCGAGGAGCATCGCGCCAATTCCATGAATCAATCTTAACTTCAGTTTCTGACAAGTATTTCGTTTTCACGCTTGACTTTCAAGAATTTCTGTCATTCCAAACCTTAAAATGAAAATGAAGAATACCGGTTAAAAATACTGAAAAGTTTCTAACTGCAAGAACCTATAAATAGTCGTTATCTCCTTCCCGGTTTGTTCTTCGTGATATTGATTTACGATTGTTTGTATGTTTTTTTTAGAGGACAATAAAAGAAAAATCGACATCTTGACTTCGCAGGGTTCCCGTGCTTGGCACCGGTTGCGTGGTTTCCCGCGCTTGGCACCAGCTGCATGTCTTGCTTCGGGTTATGATTGGTTTATTACGTTTATTGCGTGTGTTGTGATTGGTCAAACGTGTTACACCAGACCTAAGTTTTCTTTTGGTTTTATCACACTCACCTTGATTGCTGCTCTGTGAATGATTGAGTGTCGCCTGCTAAGAACGTCTATGTCGTCATCATAGCCTCCACCAATCACAGTTGCACATGGAATTCCTCTTTTCAGTGCCATTTCTATCACGGCCACATCTCGGTCAAACAATCCTGTCATAATTACATGGCACAAAAATTTGGATTTATCAACTGAATTGCTAAGGTTTTCATTCAACTGAATTTATTCTTGTTTTTTACGTTGTCATGTTTCTACCAATAGCGTAGCTCCACCGGCGTTCTCCTTAGAAACCACACACGACCCACAATTCCCTTGATTCGCTCTGACGAAGAGCTAACGCTCGAAACGTCAGGTTTCAATTTTTTTACAGTGGCCCATCTGCCTTATCAACTCAGTTGATAAATAAATCCACATTTTTGTTTCACTTCTCCATTGACGCAGCACCAGTTTCTTTAAAAACTAACCCTTTTATATAATTACGTGACAGTTAACTAAACCCTTGAAACTCTAAGGGTATGAGCCTTTTTGAGGGTTCCGCGCCTGTCTATGATAAGCATTTGAGAACCATAGATCATTGTATTTCATAAATCAGATGAGCCGCAAGGAATGGAGTTGTATTTTCCACAGAAATAGATGACAAAGGCAAAAATTTCAAAAATATTCACTGCTCAAAACTGGGAAGTAACAAAATTTGACAGTCAGACGGCGGACATGCATACATGGCTTAAAGGGCTTCATCAAAACCAACCGAAAATGTCTTTTTCTCCAAAAAACATAAAACCACTAACCAACTGAAAATGTTTACAATTTATGGCCGCAGTTAATGACATTTATTTTGTGCGCATATTTCTAATAAAGTTGAATGTAAATATTAACAATATTTACAATAATGAAGTGTTTATTTGTTACAACGGTCATCGTAGCCTAAGTCTTTCTCGTTTTGGCTCAAATTTGCACAAAATATACCTGTAAAGTGAAACCCGTATCTATTACAAAAAAGTACCATACCTTGATCTGTGAGATTCAGTTTACCAAGTGCATCATCTTGATGCGGATCCACGCCAGCATCGTACAATACCAGATCGGGTTTAAATGTCTCCAAAATCCAGGGTAAATAATCCCTCACTGTATTGAGATACTGTTCGTCATTCAGGCCACATTGTAAACCAATGTCCAAATCACTCTGCTGTTTCCGAAGTGGAAAGTTTTTCTCGCAATGCATGGAGAAAGTGAATACAAATTCGTTGTCTTTAAAAATAAAGGCTGTGCCATCTCCCTGAAAGAAGAAAAGGGAAAAAAGAAGAAGAAATGATGATTACCCTCGCAGTTAAAGATATCAACTTCAGCAGTTGATAAAAGAACAACCTGAAAAATTTTAGACTTGAACGGGACTCAAACCCATGACCTCTGCGATACCGGTGCAGCGCTCTACAGGGCTCGAGACTAACTTTTCAGCTTAGTAGCCTAGTGGCTAGTAGGAGGTTTGATTTCACTAGCCAAAATAAATTTTCACTAGCCAGACTTTTTTGTATAATCTCATACTGTGTTCCATATGTCTAATATTTAGCCGAGTTAAGTACTGCAAACATGTCTCTCTGTAATCTCAAGAGTGAAGAACTTGAATGTTGACCAGTCTTTCTAACCGTTAAAGATCCTCACACGCAGAATACAGAGTACTATGTGCCTTCAGGGCAAATTCCCAGGCACGATGTAGTTCACGCCTCCCGTTTCCGTTCGGTCAGATCACGACGAATATCTCAAACAGTTAACCTTATATGAGCATGCCATCGTACGGAGAAACGTTGGGAAGACAAGACTAACATTGTACTAACGTTGTAAGGTACGGAGAAACGTAAAAAAGACAAGACTGATACAGCACTCAACTCACGTACGGAAAAACGTCTACAAGAGAAGAATCGTAAATTATTTAAAGCGTATGTAAGTGCGGAGAAACATTGAGCAGAAAAAACTAATAAGGTTCGAACTTACTAAGGTACGGAGAAACGTTGAGAAGTCATATCAAACATGTTGGTTGCAAATGCACTACAGTACTCTAGGCAGAAACACTGCCCACATACCAAGATACAGAGACTAATAAAATACGCAACTACTAACTTACGGAGAAACGTTTTTAGACTAATTCTAATTCTAACTAATTCCGCAAGAACGTGTGTGACGTACGGAAGGACGCCGAACGGACAAACTGAACCATTGCAGCGGGACAATAAATTACGAAGAAACGTAAATGAGACAACTAAAATCGCACTAACGTACGGAAAAACGTTGAGAAGACAAGATTAATACTACTAACGTACAGAGAAACGCTAAACAGTGTCGACTTATCGTACGAATGTACTAACACACTGAAAACCTTAGGAAGACCAGAACAATGTCGTGTGTGCTAACGTACGAAGAAATGTTGAGAAGGCTAGACTAATAAATCGACGAACCTACTTACGTACGGAGAAAATGTTGTGAAGACGTTATGTAAAGAGAAACGCTGAGAAGAGAAACTATTGTACGAACGTAGCAATTAATGGTAAAAAGTTGATAAGAGAAGACTAAAGAATTGTGTGAACGTATTAACGTGTGGACAAATATCATTATGAATGCACTAATGGCCGGACCTTTTAAGGAGATGTATGGTGAAACGTTCTGAAGACGGCTAATTTAGTTCGAACGTAGTAATGACGGAGAAAACGTTGCCAACTGAGACAAAAATTAGTAGGGAAAAACGCTGAGAGGACAAAACAAATACCATACGAACATTACTTGATGATATCCTTTTACGGAATAAGTTTCAGTTTCTGCTCACTCAATTTGCTTTGGGATCCGATAATCAGAAGCAATATTTAGTTTGGTTTCCATCCTGTGCTTTAGTGCTTTGAAATTTTCACTAGCCAAAATGGCTAGTGAAAGCGCAAAACTTACTAGCCAAAATGGAATTTCTACTAGTCTGTGACTAGTTGGCTACCGTTAGTCTCGAGCCCTGGCTCTAACTAATTGAGCCATTAAGCCAACTAGGAGCTGGTCATTTGCGAATTCGTAATGATCTCGTAAATCACCTGAGATATTCAGATTTAATTGCAGTGAAAACTAGAGATTTCATTGGGGAAATATCACCTCGGACTTTATAATAATAATAATAATAAAATATTTATATAGCGCCAATATCCTAAAAGTTCAAAAGCGCTTTACAGCTTAAAATCTTAAGACTAATAAAAAAAGTTGCTAAAAAGTTATAAAAATGCTTTTTTAAAAAGCATTTTTAAGCACTTTCGCAACAAGAGGACTTATTAATTCTTATTGCTTTCAGGGGGACAAATTGTCGTTTAGAGTATAAAATGAAGTCAGCTAGCATTTTCGGAGAGCCATCAGCAACTCGGAAACTCGGCGGATAGGATTCTGTTTCCCAAAATCTTCTACGCCCTAAATTTTGAGCTAAAAATGCCGAACAGATCAACAATTATTAGCTTACGTAAATACGTCTTTAAAAAGATCTAAAGCAATCTAAGAAAGCAGAAAATGATATTTCAAGCATTTTGCTAAAAATTTTCTCGTTGGGTGCCCCAGGTTAATATCTTTAACTGCAAGGGGCATCACCATTTCTTATTTCATCCGCAGTTGACATATATAATTATTTTATATTTTCATTATCATGTGGAAAAAAAGGAGTTTCTAACAGTATGAAGTGAGACAGAGAATTATTTAATAATTCTCCTTCTCACTTCATATTTCATTTGTCATCGTTAGAACTGAGGGAAAGAGATCTTTAAAAACGAGCGTAATGTCCGTAACGCCCGGGCCAGAATGAGGGTCAACAACAGTTCAAACTCTTTAAGAGCAGAAAAGAATCAATGACAGTTCACGCAGAGTAAGAGGCCAAACGAGAGCAACAGTGTCAACTTCCATCGATTCAAGTGACTTAAAATCTGAGCCGGTTCAAACTCTAGAGGGCATGTGAGCAGTTCAACTAATCAAGCCAAATGAGAGCAAGGCGATTTAAACACTTGGAGCTAGAGTATCCCGTGCCTGTTTGGTCCATATGAAAATTAGATCTATCTGGGGAACTGAGAACTGATCAACCCTGAAACTAATGAATTCTCCAACTTTTTCATTTTTTTTGTAATGGCACCAAAAAGTTGGGGGGAGGGAGGTTAATGCTCCCTCAGCCCATCCCTTGCACGGTCCTTGTATTTCTATTCTCCCTGGATGGAATGCTAGTCCATTGCACGGTTACTCCCAGTATTTGTTAGGGTTTTCCAACAGCTGACTGGTGCCCATTTATACACCTGTGTAGAGAAAGACTATCTCCCGGTCAACCTGATCCAAACCCGATCAGAAGTCCAACATGCCAATCACTCCACTAATGCACCATTGCACCTACACAACTTTGACAAGTTATTTATTTACTTAGGCCCCACCGCTCAAAGTGGAGCATAGGCTATCAATGACATTTCAATTAAAGGGTTAGATTCTTAAGAAAATGTGGTGCTACATGGTGGGGTTGCAAAAGACAAAAACTTGGATTTAGCAATGGAGTTGATAAAGTGAATTGGCCACTGTAAAGAAATTGAAAAGCTGATATTTTGAGTGTTGGCCCTTTGCTAGAGTGAATCAAATCAATGACGTTTTACCAATGAGATCAAACTTTGGCTCTTCTTGCAACTTTGACCCTTACATATTCAACTCAGTGTCTGTATTGCAATGCCAGCTGTTTCGGGGCCAATCTTTCCTGCTCTTTTTTGTGGGGATTCCAGGTCAGGGATTGGAAGTAGATCATGGATGGAGCAGACACTGATGTAGGGTTAGAAAAGGCAAGGTCAGGGCAGTGTTCACGTGCTAAACAGCATCTGGAGATCCAAAGAAATCAGGACCCCCACAACTTAAATTTTGTTACAGCTGTACCTGGTGAACATCCAGATCCACAATAAGTATTTTGCTAACTTGCTTGCTGTCAATCATTTCCTTAGCAGTGACGGCAAGATCATTCAACATACAGAAGCCTGATCCATGACCAGGGAAGGCATGATGTGTACCCCCTCCAGTACTGCAGGCAAGTCCATACTCCATGGCCAGCTTAGCTACAAGCATAGTCCCACCTAATAAATCGAAGAAAAAATGTTAAGTGAAGTGACTTCAAAGATGCATATTCTATTTGTTTGAATGCTAACTGTTATCTAACTGTTTCACCCAATCCTTTTAGTGCCCTCTAAGGAAGCTTAAGAATGAACTCTTATTTCTGAAAGTCACACAGTTATACAATGACAACCCTCACTTGTAAGCACTGCACTCTGTATCATTTTCCTTCATTTCATTCGCTCGATTCTGATATTTAAAATGTATTTGATTTTCCCTCTCTCTTAAGTTTCAATATCTTTCTTTTTTGTCTTTTCTTCTCATTATGTTTATCATTATTTTTTGTGGAGCATCAAGTTGCTCTGGATAGGAGCTCAGCTGTTAGGCTAGCCTATCTATTTATTATGCCGTGGACTATGCAAGGTCTGGACACAAGAAATTGTGCAGTCTGGGATGAGTGATGAAAATTGGAAATTCTTCAGTGCTTCCAGTTGCATGCTGAGAAGAGTAAAATGTCATTTGCTGAAAGAGCCACAAGTATAGTTTATTCAAAATGGCTACTGTTGATGTGAAGACACAAAACACAAGATGAGATATAACTATTATTTAAGATGGTTATCTTGACGTGGGCTCCCCGTGGAGTAAGTTATTAGTGGTAAGAAGTTTGTACTGCAGCAGGGCATTGTACTATAGCTCCAGTTGATATGTTTCCTTGGGAGTAGAAATTCGTTCTTAGTTTAACTGTGTGCTCAATTAGCTGTTTGCTCAATTAGCACTCAATAAGTTATTTTTCTTTTGGCTATTCCTGTCAAAATTGTGCAGTTTATAATGTGTTGATAGTATAAAGGAAGAAATTGATTATAGGTCTTAGAAAATGGCAGAGAGGAGAGAAATGCTTCATTGGAAAGTCAAACATCCATGCACTCATTTTCTCATCTTCAATGCTACCCCACCCTTTTTTACACAGGGTGCAGAGGAGTCATATTTTGACCATAATGCTGGCTAAATTCATCGCGCAAATCAATCTTGTTTTTAAAATTCAAAACAATGAATGTGACTGAACAAAGCATCATGCTATCTGGTTACGCATTCTCGACAAGGGAAGAAACCAAAACCACGTGACTCGTTTGATGTTGACCGTAACATGTTGGTGTCGGAAATGGAAGAGGATTTTCTGCATGCTGAGGGGAAGTGAAATCAATTCAAATTCAAAACAACAGCTGAACTGATCAGCCAGTAGTTCGTACAACGATGAGAAACATTCTTCGGGAAAACACTATTTACCACAAGATAATGGACAGATGAGAGAAAATTGAAATTGGAAAAGAAATCTCTCTTCAAAAATTGGTAAGAAATTTCAGTACGCGACGTAACTGATTTTCTGGTGAGACATTTTCAGTCTCAATCGGTGTAAGCATGAAGCTTTAACTAAATATTTAGTTTACTGATTTTGTTTAAGGCTTTTGAACAACATCATCAAATGCGATCACAGGGCGCAGAGGAGTCAGATTTGACTGTAATGCTGACTAAATTCATCGCACAAATCGACCTTGTTGATGAATGTGAACGTGACTGAACAAAGCGTCGTGCTATCTTGTTACGCGTCCCGGGATAGCGTTGTCAAGCTTTTGCATATGTTCTGAAAGAATGACTTGTCAAAATCGCTTCCGATCCTGCACATAATGCTTTGTTATGTAATTGATGAAGCATTTCCGTCACCGGTATCCCCCGGTCCACATCGAATGAAAGCGGGCCATCCAACTCCAAAAATTCACTCCCCAAAAGTAAGATTTAACGAACTTTCTGATTAAACTTTTAATCCGCCTTGGTAGAAATTATTATTTTCATTTCACTTGCCAAAAACGAGGCCTTTTGTTCAAAGTGGGGTGATTTATTGGGGATTGAAAATTGGATCGAAATTGCTTTCGTCCCTTGTCTCTTTCTTTACTGTTAAATTCGGCTGTGTCGTTGGCTGTGACGTCGGCTGTTAGTTACTGGTGATACGCCCACAGTAACTGCTGTATGCGGTTTTCGTCTTGCGGATAGAATTTCACCATACATGATACTAGATAGCATGACGCTTTGTTCAGTCACGTTATTGTTTTGAATCAACAAGATCGATTTGTGCGATGAATTTAGGCAGCATTACAGTCAAATATGACTCCTCTGCGCCCTGTGTTTTTTACAGGGACCAAGGAAGTGGAGAGGTGGAAAATAAGTAAAGCCAAAACTAACAACCAAACTACTAACTAACAGCCCAAAATCTGTAACTTAAGCTAACAAAAATAACTCTTGAAGTCAGAAGACGACTCAGGGGACAAACAAAAGGTATGGTACCACCCCCACTACCTGTATCCCCAATACAATGTTTAATTGCACAATTTACCCGAACAAAAACATTTTACCTCTCCATCACCTCAATAAGAAAACTCAAATCACCCAGAAGTTGAGGAATATAGCCATTGATATTCTTGAACTCTTTCTCTCTAATGTGTCCAACAGCAGTGTCCCTTCTAGGGATGACCCCCACAATTTTTGCCTTACCCTCCCCCCCTCACTGAGTTCTGGATATCCACCTGACCAGTGCACAGTAACCTGCTGTTCATCAACCTGTTTGAGATAACTACATTCCTTGATACAAGAGACTAAACAATAGGGGATCTACACAAAACCATACCTACTTCAAGGAAACATCTTTCCACGAGTCCCTCAGTCCAATGAAATCCAGTTTTCCGCATCTCATCCAAAGGAAGACTTCCTTTGATAAAACTATCTACATAGCTCCTGACATGAACACGAGTCACTGCCTCATAACATGGTTCTGTGGGCTGAAATATTTGCGCTGAGTCCAACAGCTTGTCTTTATCAATCCAATCCATCACTTTGACAAACTTGGCCATTTTAAATCTGTGCTTCTCAGGCCACTGGCAACTGAAACCTTCATGGTGCACAACTGGTAACTTTGCAAGATGTGGTCTACCTTAAAAAACCAATCAGCAGTACAATGAATATCCAAGAATAACATGAAAAAGGTAGACTACGAGTAGTCTCTCTTTCCGCTCAGGGATGGTCGAGTGAAACGAACAAGCCCGAATTGTTATGTGTCATGCACGAAAATCACCTGCCACACTACACTCACGTATCAACGCAGGCTATTTTCGTGCACGCTCACTCACTTGTTCATTTCTCTCGACTATCCCTGAGAGGAAAGAGAGGTTGCCCGTAGTCTATGAAAAGGGTAAGGTCAGTGCACATGGGCCAAAAGCCACCCTCATACAGCCAGTACTCAGTCAACTCTGTAGCATGAAGCAGTGAGCAGTATCGCTACTGCCCCCCGCTCCCCCTATGAAAAGGATGTTATGCTAGTCCATCGCAAGTGTAGTGATTACATCATTGATACACGTGATTTAATAATTTACTACCAATGTAACATGATCATCCAAGAATGAGATTACAGTGAATTACATCTGAGAGTGAACGCGTATACTTGTCTTCCTTCGTCTTACCCGATCATTACATTGGTGATGAGGAGAGGATATAAGAAAAAGAAGCGAAGAAACAAAACGCAGATAGAAAATGGTAAATCCTGAGGAAGCTGCTTTGGCTACACCGAGCAGTAGCGCCGCTCCACAAGCCCAAGCACAACCGGCACAGCAAAACATCACTGTTACAAACAGACAGCTCAATATTACACCCTTCGCTATCGACAGCGATCCCACTAACACCGCCAACAGATGGGATAAATGGAAGAAAGAGATTGAACGTCAATTCCGTTTTTTCGGCATTCATGACCCGGAGTTGAAAAAAGATGGTCTAATCATCTACGGCGGACGCGAAACCAGACGAGAGAAATCGAAGCAACTATTGTGGTGGTAAAAGGAAAGATTGACTCTCCACCTTTACTCGGAAGACCAAGCTTAGATGAACTTGGCTTGCTAAAGATTGATGAAACTGGCGGATTAAGAGAACCAAACAAAGCCGTGAAGAAAATCGAAAATGAGCATCCTGAGCTAGAGAAAATTCTACATCGATACAAGAATCTCTTTCAAGGAGTTGGTAAGGCAACGAGAGATGGCCAAGAGATACAAATTCACCTGCCTATGAAAGAAGACGCCCTATAAATCGCCCAGAAACCCAGACGCATCCCATACCATCTCATTGAACCCTTTCAGGACAGAATTGAAGAGTTTATCAAGAATGACATCATGGAGAAAGTCCCTGACCACGAAGTGATCACCTGGTGCTCACCAATCGTCGTGCAACCAAAGCCCAAGAACCCTAAAGACATCAGAGTTAACCTGGACCTCCGCCTCCTGAACAAATCAATGCTCCGCACACGAAACATTCAAGCCCCAATTACAGAAGATTTTGTTACAGAATTCAGAGACTGTAAGGTCTTTAGCAAACTAGACCTCAACCATGGTTACCATCAATTCTGCCTTGATCCCGAATCACGCAAGACCATGACCTTCTCTACTCCATGGGGAAACTACTGCTACAAACGCCTAGCCTTTGGAGGAGTCAACAGTCAAGACCTGTTTGACGCAGAGATCAGCAAGATTACATCAGGCATCCCAAAGGTTCTCAATAACCATGACGACATCATGACCAGACTGGGATGAGCACAACAAATCTCTTGCACAACTGCTAAAGAGACTGGAAGACCACAAACTGACCCTGCGACGTGAAAAGTGCGAATTCGGGAAAGCGTCCATTGACTTCCACGGACACTTGTTTACACAAGAAGGCCTCAAACCAGGAATACGCCCTGCTTGAGAGAGATTGTATCAGGCCCTATTTTAGCGAGCGACCCACGTAAGAGAATATGAGAGCGATGCTAAAATTCGGCCTGATCGCAGGTTAGTATCAGCCCACAAGCCTATTTGAGCGGTCACTAAGCTGATAAATTACTTAGGATTCTGACTGGAATGTAGACTAGGAGCAGTCTCTCTTTCTGCTCAGAGATAGTCGAGGAAAACAAACAAGTGAGTGAGCGCGAAATCGCCTGCTGCGTTGAAATGTGACGCGCGTGTCAAGCGGGTAGTGTCGACACGCGCGTCACGTTTCAACGACGTGGGCGATTTTTGCGCCCACTCGCTTGTTCGTTTCCCTCAACTATCCCTGAGCGGAAAGAGAGACTGCTCGTAGTCTAACTGGCCATGCATGGAATGGTGCAGGATGGCAGGATGGGACAAAAATTAACTTTGGAAACTGGAACAATGGAAAACCCTGTTTTGGATCGTCAGTGAAATGCTGGTTGAACCTGTTTCGTGACTAACTAATAAATTAATCAGTTGCCAAGTCACCTTTTGGTAACCACCCCGGCGGGGCGGCGGCCCCCCTTCCCCCGTCCACTCATTATCAATACAACAATACAATGATTTGTAAATAACTTTGCACTATACCTGACCGGAAATATCTCCTTTGAAAACAGAGAGGTGTCTTTGAAGTATATAAAAACGGTCTGATCAGTCTTGTGGATTTGAATAACTGCGAAAACAGGCAGAATTTTGAGATACCATTAATGGCGCAGCCGGCCTTTCCGACCGCCATGTTTTTCGCAATTAGAGAGCACGCGATTGTACAGCGGACTTTGTTAAAATGTAGTGATGTGTCAGTTTTTCGCTCACTTTAGTACAAGTAACAACAGGTTTATAGGCAAGGGTTTTCTTGTTCAAAGGCATGGGAAGTGCGTTTTCGTATCTTTTCAACCGCCTTCTTGGCAAAGAGGATGTCAGGATTCTAATGGTGGGTCTCGACAATGCGGGAAAGACGACCATTTTGTACCGATTGAAACTCGAAGAAGTTGTGTCAACCGTTCCCACTTTAGGATTTAACGTGGAAACCGTTACTTACAAGAACATAAGCTTTACAGTTTGGGACATTGGTGGACAAGACAAGATAAGAAGTCTTTGGAGAGTTTACTTTCAGGGAACTCAAGGCCTCATATTTGTTGTAGACAGTGCTGACAAGGAGAGAATTGAAGAAACAAAAGCCGAGTTGCACAAGCTTTTGGGTGAAGCAGAGCTAGCTAATGTGGTTCTTCTTGTGTTTGCGAACAAACAGGATATGCCGGATGCTATGAGTGCATCTGAGGTTCGAGAAAAGCTTGGTTTGGTGAACATGCGAGACAGGCCGTGGTTTGTGCAGTCTTCTTGTGCTGTGAAAGGCGAAGGTTTATACGAGGGACTTGACTGGCTAGCTTCTCAGATTAAACAGAGGAAATCATGGATTTGAGATTTGAGCTAGCATACAAAAACCACTTGAGTATAAATTGAGCTACAGGTAAAGTAGAAAATAGATTAAGAAGTTAAAATGGAAAGGAAATGTTGTCGAACACGCAAACAAGTCCTCAAGATTAGATCATCAATACACTGTTTATTTGGGAAGAACATTAAACGTTAGATGTGTACATGTTATTGTACTTGTCTCAAAAACATTTATTCAAGATTGTAGAAGGTTTAAAAGCATGACTAATAGGCTTTCTGTTAGTGAAATTGTCTTCGGGTGTTGACAGCCACGGAAGTCATATTTTGAAAGATTTTGGTGTTGAATTACTGGTGTTATTACTTATCAACAACTTCTGCAAATAATTACTCAAACTCGTTAGCAATTCATAAGGCTTAAACAAGGAAATCGTAACGCGGAAATTGTAACCTTGTAACAATGTTAAGCGCTCAACACTACCAGGGCTCCTACAAAACAACATCTGAGAAATGAACTCAAATGTGTTAAACTGATGATGTAGAACTGGTTTTATATGGTTTGCACGTCTGATTTGTTGATTCAAATTTCACTCACAGGGTAGCAATCACAAAATTTTCCACTTTGCAGCTAACCAAACAAAAGCACTACACAAATCTGGGAGGTGCTACATTGTCAATATAACATATCTGAGTTCCTTCCTCAGATATCATTTGGCTGCCACCATGGAGATGGCAGCCTGTTTCTTCTTGTCTGTTTTGTTAGGCTATTATCCACTGAGAACTTGAGAAAAACTTCCAACAAACTACCTTATTGGCACTTAATTTCGCGGGTACTTAACTTCGCAATGTTGGCAAGACAGTATTTTGCTGGGTTTTATTTTTGCGATTTCAATAGGCAAATATGAAAAAGGGCAAAAAAGGTAGTTAAAAAGGGCGAGGATTGTTATTCACGGGTCTTTAATTTCGTGATTTTTTTACAATCGCGAAAAACGTGAAATTAAAGACTTGCAAAATTTTAAAGTACCAATAAGGTAACTCATGGCCATGAGGGAACAAGAGGTATTTTCCTGGGGCCTGTTTTTTTAGAAGTCCCAATATCTTATCAGTCCTGAAAGCTACACAATGTATTTTATGTGCACAGTATTCTCCAAGAGATTCAGTTTTTATTGATCCTGAAAGCTAAATTTTAAAATCTTCAAAACTTTGCAGAACACAAAAAAACAGTAAAACAGCAACTCAGAAAGATGGTAAGAATAAAAATCCAACCAACAAGTTGTGAGTAGAGTTACCCTCCTGAGTGGACCTACATATCTACAGTTAAAGAATAAGTTGCTCTGTGTTTATACTTCAATACTAAGTACATCAGGTGTCTGTTGGATAGACTCTCGCCGATTTATGCAAATTTGAGTGATGATGTCTCCCTCATCAGATGTACTTTCCTAGTGGGGAGGGAGACAGGAGATGGAAACCAAGAAGAAAAAGGGTCGTAAGAGAGTATTACAAAAGATAATTGGGAAAGCAAATTTAGTGTTCTTTCCATGAAATGACATATGTCTGACTAACCCAATGTTGGAAAAACAATGGTCAACTTAGATTTTTATTTAATATCTACATGTTGATAGTCAGCACCAAAAATATTTGTTCAGACATTATGTCTGACCACAGTGTCAAAATTGTTAGACAGACGAATTTTGACTTGCCATTGTCCCATGACCAGCCGTTATTTGCGACTCTGAATATTGCATGACATTATGTATAGAAATGAAAAATGCAACTGTAACAGTTAAAATGCTCTTAAAGAGAAAAGTGAAACTGAAACCTTGATGATAGTTTAATTTAGATAGCAATAATATTATTGACCTTCAAGAAAGTGGGCAAAGTATGCCAATGGAACCTTCAAAATCTCTTTGCTTGATACTGCAGACCTGTTTTTTGTGGTACAAATGTTATGACAAACAGCTTCAAACAAAACTGTTATTGGCCATTTGTTTGCTAATAACAGATGGCTGCAAAAAAGTTGGCAGCTGATAGACTGATTCCTTGAGTCTTTGGCAGAGGTGTCGTCTGACTTTCACTGAGCTGTTGATGGATTGTTTATGGACTACGAGCAATGAGGGCAAACACCAGCTTGTAATTCCTGCTTGCATAGGACACTTGTGCAATACCCATAAAAGGGAACTTGGGGCCTGCTTGCAGCCTTGGTGAAAAGTCAGTAATCTGTAATATGTCTTTCCATAGCCATTTGGTAGACTGTTGACCAACAGTTAGCCAATGTCCTTGTTTATTTGTCTTTCACCTTCACCAATTTCTTGGTTTACATATGTGGTGTTTATAGTGTCATACTCCTGATAGTTGACCCTAGGCCATGTCTTAAACTCAAGCCACTGCAAGTCCTTTTGCTGACTGAACATTTTTGTTGGAAAGTCATCCCTTGTCATTTGTGTTAAAAGTTCTTTGGCTCGAGGATCTAGCATAGCATTTGCCTTAAGTTCTTTAAGCACAATTTTGAAGTTTGATAAGTCAACAAAATTAGCAGAAACGGCCAAAGAATCTTCCAAGTTTTCCACTCTGTGTGGGCAGCCATAGGGGACAAAGAGCAGTTCACCAGGCTGCAAAGTGCACTGCCGAGGAGTTGCTTTGCTTAGTAATGGATGCTTATCAAAGTCTGGACAGCTCAAGTCTACATCAAACACAAGGTCCAGCGAGTCCTCATAGTGTGGATAGAGTAATGGTGTGTCTTCTCTACTAAAGAATGTCCACCTATGAAATTAAAAGAAAATTAGCTGTTATACCAACCTTATGGTAACACCATTACAAGAGGTGTAACTTCTGGTTTCTTGAAGGGAGAAAATGAAGGTGACTGAGAATGTTTATAATAATGCTTAAAAAGGGTGTTGCAAGATGCTTAGGATTTTTTTTCAAGTCTGACATGCTACTTGCTATGGTTTAACGCAGGCTGAGAGCAGTTGTTATTTTACGTCAAAGGTAGTGGAGTATGCAGGGGTATGGTGGTAGTACACTGGACTTTGGATCTGAAGGGCCCGTGCATGGTTGCACAAAGAAACTTAAGATTAAATGCACGGGAATTTCTACAACTATTCCCTGTTTTGTTGAGGATTTTTTCGCACCGTCATTGTGTTCCCTATACTCTGAAGACCCTCCTGAACATGTACACAGGGAATGGTTGTAGAAATTCCCACTTAATCGTAAGTTTCTTTTTGCAACTGAGCTCTGGTCCCTGCCATTGTGTTGTTTCCTTAACAAGGCTAACCCTGTGAAAGGCTTAGGCGGGCTAGTATCCAGTCCAATGGGGAGTAGCAATACTCTCAGTTCCTTCATGCTACACACAAATCGGGTTAAGCTCTGGCCATGAGGGCTTCTTGTGCCTAGGTGCTTTTTCTGCATTCACATGAATAATAATAACAGGATCTGAGCAGCAAGCATGGGTGATGAGGGCACAAGCCGGATGAAGTAAAAAGCCCTGTATTTTGCACCATTCTCAATTCTTTGTATATCTGCTCCATTATCCTTGAAGAAAAATAATATTATTGTGCAAGGTCTAGGGGAACACAGTCAAGCTCTCAGAATAATGATCTCAGCAACTTTAGATGAGCCTTAAGTTTGGAGATACGGAATGTCATTTTTTTAAGTTTATCACTTGATAAACCTCTGTTATCCCTTAATGAAGTGTATATAAGTGTGATACACATGTTAATACAAACAGTCATTTTTGCACTTTGTTCACCTTTTTGTGCCTTGAAAAAGTGCCATCCAAAAGTTAGAACCAAATGCATCAACATGAAGATCACTGTGTAATCCTTGAGGTGCGATAAACAGGCTTGGCCAGCTGTCCTTGTACAAAGAGTCAGGAGCAGTTCTTTGTAAGAAATCTCCAGCAAAGTATTTAGGAATCACTAGTTCTTTGGCCAGCTCAGGGGCATGGGCTGGTATGCTCCAGTCAAACAAGTAAAGGGGTTCTTCCAATGATCCGAGCAAGTCAATAAACGCTGATATTTTCATGCTACAAGCTGGTTCAAGCTTGGCCCATTCTGTGGATTCTTTCACCATTCTTTTTAGAGAGGCCTTTTTATCACCAACAACCTGAGTAGCATACAAAGAATGTCTGTGAAATACACTGAGAGCATGGGTATTCTTAAAAGTATTTTGAGGAAAATATTATCTACTGTAAACATAAAAAAAAAAATAATCAAAAATTGATCAGTGAAACCTTTCATCTTAAGTGCTTTGGGGTTTCTATAGCAATTGAAAAAGAAGGAAGCCTATTGGCCAATAACCTGGCCAATATGCTCTGCCCAATACTTCAAGGTATGGACAAATGTTAGCATCAATCAAGATAGGAGTCTAGTTTAATAGTCGTGCATGCACTGTAAGATGCACCACAATGATGACAGTGGTTTGTCTGAAACAATAAGTGAGGTCATAGTAACGCAGAAAAAAAAAACTGAAACAGGAAGACTAAGGGGTATTGCCATATTGGTGACTGCTGGCTAATAAATTGAGTGAAATAAAACTGAAATGTTGGTAGCCTGCACTCAGACGTCTCCTATATCCTTTGCTTCACGCGAAAAGCAAAGGAAATAGGAGACGTCTGCATGCAGGCTAAAATATTGGTAAGTAGGAAATTCTTTTCCACTAGATTATTTATTAACCAGAATTGTGAGAAAGCTTCCTAATAAAAGATAATTTTTTCCCATGTACTTCTAGCTTTATGAACTTCTACCCCAAATAAAAGATGTTGAGCGATTCTTTTGTGTTGTAATATTATTATTTTATTTGACTTATTTGTTTGAAGAATCCACCCATCACGTGACAATGGAGCTTAATTAGCATGTTTCCGCGTCTCGTGCGTGACAACAAAGATGGCAGGTGTACATGTATATGGTCCGGTCTTATTTCACTACTTCTGTTTCATCGTACATTTGGTTGGAGTAACGTATTATTTGTCCGAGATAAAACTGAAAAGTCACGAAAGTTATGGAGGAAGATTCAAGTTCCTGACATTCATTAACATGCTGTTGCAGTTTCTCTACTTCAACATGGCGGCTGTGACAGGCTTTCTCGGAATGATCAAGAAGCGGAAAAGCGAAGTGTTTGCGTCCGTTTGTGACTTCACATTTGCCTGTTTCGTGTTTCCCCTCGGACTGACAGTCAGTATTTTGTTCTGGGGTTTATATGCGGCCGATCCGCATTCGTGTCAAACGCCAGAAGAAGCGAAGCTGATTCCCTCGTGGCATAATCATTATATGCACACCTTGCCTTTTGTCACGGCAATCTTCGAGCTGTGTTTCATTAAACACAAATACCCGCCAAGAAAGAAAGGAATGCTGTCTGTTTTAGGATTCGGAGTTGTTTACACGGCGTGGATTCTATGGGTGGCGTTTGCAGCCGATATCTGGGTGTATCCGTTCTTGGAAAAGATGAATTCGATTTCGATTGCTGCGTTTTTCACCGGTGCGTTTTCCTTCGTTTTGATTCTTTACCTCGTTGGAGAGCGGGTAGCTATACGAAGATGGGGACAAGACGATTCTCTGGAAAAGAAAAAGCTCTAGTTTACAACTAAGGAAACAAGAGCTTTACGTAATGCTTTCGGACGTGCGTGACAAACACTTTCAGGGCTGCGTAACACCATATAAACGTGCGTGACGCGTCTCCTTTGAAAAATGGTGTCAAAGTTTATTTAAGCTTTTCAAAACGTTTAGAGTTGCATTGATAGGGAGCTTCCATATTTGTGAGTATATTGTTCTGTTCATGAATTTTCATATTTAACTTGAATCAACTGAAAAATATATTAAAATATGAGAAAAAACTAAAAGCAGTCACTTATTTAAACTTGTGTGACTTCGGTTCACTTGAAACATACAGTGGAACCTTGTTAATGTGACCTCCAATGGGCTATGAACATTTGGTTGTAGGATGGGGTACATGTGGTTGGATTTAAGGGCTTTTTGGACAACAAAAATGACCCCATGAGGTATCCTTGTATCCTTGTGGTTGTAAGGCGCGGTTCCACTATAATACTTTTTATTTAAGCAATATTTACACAGGACGGAAGGTGGAGACCGGAACGATGCACAGAGTGTCTTTTGTTTTAGAGTTTCAAACTTTTTTCAATCTGCACTCTAGCAGCCAAAATTTGGGTTAAATAATCAGGAATGAGGTCAGTTCCCACATTTGTTCTCAATTTTAATTTGTCTAAAAGTTAGTATTTTACTAAAACAAAAATGTTTTTTTTTTGGGGGGGGGGTGTACTTGAATTTTCATTTTCCCATTCTTTGGAGTGAATAGGCTCAACTGTTGCTGAGCTGCTCAACCTGTTTCTTCAAGTTTTAGAGCTCAGCCCCGTTAGATATTAAATAATTCAGTGAAGACCAAAAGAGAGTTACTGAGCAATTGAGTGGTTTCAACTTTCCTGTATCATTTCTCAAAACAAGTTTTTAAGTTAAAATGACAGCAGATTAAAATACCTAATTATTCACCTCTTTAATGTGTTGAAAGTTCCAAGGAACCGAAGTCATGGTCTCAACCAGACCTGTGATGATAACAGGGGTACCAGTCATACAGTACTCTAGCAAGAACTCTTTGGCATCTAATGTGCTATGATGACGCCGCTCTACCTGCAGAATAAGTCACTAAGAATAATGTTTGCAGATAACTTTGGTTAACAACTTCGAAAGGTCCTTTAAGCATCTTTGTACAGGGGTCATGTAAATACAAATAATTATGTGGATCTTGTTGAGGTACAATGTAGTTTAGGAACTAATCATCTCTAAACCTCAAAGATGTTCAAGAATCTTGTAAATTCCCTCTTAGATCTTACTCAAGGTCTTTTAAAGGTCCCTGAAGATCTTTACGTGGGTCCTACAAAGATTCTGTGGATATCCCCAAGATCATGAGGATCCTGCAAGAAAGTCAAGGGTGTTGTAATGGTAACAACTTGTAATAGGATCCCTGTCAAATTTTATGGGGTATTCTTTCACCAGGGCACGTCAAGCAATAAAAGAACAGTAAATCTATGGGAAAGACTGCAGTCCCTAGTGTACTTCCATAGATGGTCTGCATACATCTCCAACTTACCTCAACTGGTGAAGGCATCTTATACTCAAGCGGGGAGTTTTTTAAAAGATGCTCCTGAAAGGAAGATCTTTTCTCTTCCAGATCTTTACCTCGCTGAACTTTTAACTGCAGCCACACAATATTCTTGTCCTGTGGACCCAGCTTAGTTGCAATGTTCAGACTGTTTAAAGCAAGTGAAGTTTCTTGCAGTAAATCATGATAAGATCCTAATGCAGCATGAAGGGCAGCACTTCCAGGATGCAAAGCTATCTTATCCTTTAAGACATAAACCTGCTGCTTCAAAAATGATTTTCCTTCAGGGAGGCTGTTGAAATAAAGGTGTTGGGTGTGGGTTCATTACAGCCATATAAAATTAGTTATTTTCACTGCAATTAATGGGTAAAGTATGGTCTTCAGGTGAGGCTGGGGTTAAGTCTTTTTACTGTTGAAGAGAACAAAGGATCAGAACCAGGGAGGAGAGATGGAGGGAACTGTGAGGAAGGCAACACTTGTGAGGCACTGGGTGAAACAGAGGAAGGTGTGCAACATTGTGCAATAACAGCAGAAGGTGACAAAAGTTGCTAAAGAAGATGAGAACTGGACGTAAAGGGTACTTTCAGCAACCTCATTCTCAGGTTTGCCACCCCACTGGGGGCTTATTATCGGAATTTTATGGTATTTTCATCTAACATATCAAATTGGGTCATAGATTTTGCCATTTTTGCCTGAAATTCATCTCTCCCTATCCTACCAACAAATGGATAGTGATGGTACCATTAGGAGGGGAAAAGTAACATTCTTTATCAAAAAAACTAGCCGTGGTCCACTTGCAGCCCATCAGGGTCTGGAAGGGGGGGTCCTGATCCTGCATTCCCGCTCCTTTTTCAAGAGAATCCTGCATCCCGCTTGCCTGGTTGATTCACTTTTGCCACTAGAACGTTTGTTTGGGTCGTGACGATTTCCCGAATTCTCGACAGACAGGCAAAAACTCCCGCATCCCGTGCCCAAATTTTTGGCGAATCCCGCTTCCCGGGTAGCAGTCAAATGCCAAATCCCATCAAGATATTTTGCATTTTCCTGAATCCCGCACCGTATTTTGGTCAAATCCCGGATCCCGGGAATACTCTTCCAGACCCTGGCCCATGTGCAACTGTACCTTTACCAGCCTAATGGGAACCTTAATTTATCTCTTTTCATCTTCAAACAAAAAAGAGAAGGACAATTATTGTATTTTCCGGCTGCTACATGTACCTCTGGTTTGCATGAGAGAATAGCGGCCATTGGAACTGAAACCCCAAGAAATCGACCTAAATCAACCCCAAACCCACACGAGACACAAAAGGACAAATGAGGAGGAGTTAAGGTAAGCGATCTTTATTGAAAAAAAAGGTAATTTTGGCATAAAATTGCACTGTATTTTTTCCCCATATAAAGCCTAATATTTTTGCTGTTACGCAACGATAGCATGACACTCAATTTACGTGATGTGATGCTGGTAATTACTAAGGTCAACAGAGCTCACTGAGCTTGGACTACCTGTGCTTCAACTCTGAACTCCGACTGTCAGCTCACTTTTGATAGAGCTTTTGCCTAACTGCTTTTTTCTGCCATTACTGTTTCCAAACTGCTATTGCCAACTACCAAGTCCAGCTGATTTAACCTTGCAACCACATGATGCCGAAAAATATCCCTTGGTTTGCCTGAAGCCACTCTCCATTTTTTGGCAGGCATGTAACAGTATTAAACAACCTTGGATGGCATGGTGATCCTACCTTGAGCTTTTACATGGCTTTCGTTTAAAAACAGACAAAAAGTTGGCCCTACTTGGAGGGCTACCCTGACAAGCAGATAGGGTGACCTTATCTCTCATGTAAACAAGTCCGAAAAATACAATCGCTGGAGAGAGGTGGCCCAATTCACTCTATCTGAATGAATACAGGGTGTAGACCTACCTAGCGACATATCTCAGAATTGTATTTGGATTATCTGATTTCGGCATCCTTTTTGAATCTGTTAAATCCCGCTCTTGTTGTCTCCTTCTCCACCATCTTGCCAGAGCGGGTCTCGCCCACAAAACACTTAATTCACCCTCCGCTGCATCTGAGAAGCTACTGACTCCTATTTCACCTACACGCTCCTTTCGATCGATTCTTGGTATTTTTCTTTCCCTGCATTTTCCGTATTCACTCTGTTCGCCCACCGGAGGCCATTCATTGAGGTATTCTCTATCAACTGGAGGTTTTTCTTCTGTTTCTTGCAAAGACCAAGAGTCACTGGGATTCGCCATCTTGGATCTGTAATCTAGTTCCCAGGCGACCAACTAATTAAGGTTTTCGCGCGTTTCTTTTCTTGTTTGACCATTTGACCTAAATAAGGCAACATTTTAGGCGTTTGTATGCTGTAAGATCTCTCTTCCCCACACCTCCTAAAGTGTGTTGAACGTATATATACCCCCAGCCTGATTCGATCATCGGAAAACTAATCAATCAGTTGGTTGACGTCGTTCAATAACCGACGTCCCGGGGTGGGAGTACTCGGAAAATTTTGGGTGGGGAGTGACGCCCGGCGGGGGGGGGGGGGGGGGTACTCCCGTATATGGCCTATACGGGGATGTGCCGCTGGACGGGGTATGGTTTTTGGCCTCTCTGTCCTAAACAGGGTATGTGATTTCTTGCGAGACTGTCCTAAACAGGGTATACAGGGCTAAAAATTAACTTTTGTGCTTGGTCGCCACTCGGGCCAGTATCCCTGAATTCTTAGTGGCCCAGGCCAAAATAAAGTGGCCTTCAAATTTTCTCTTATAACACAAAAAAGAATTTTAAAACAATTTTTACTTGAATAAACGCCCCACGGCTTTTTAACTTATGCCCCCAGAAATGGATTAATGATTCACATACAGCGATGTATCTAAATTGTTTTAATGAACACAATTTTTTGTTTCAAGCATTTGTTATGTGCACTGCAGTTGCAGTTTTTACAGGTATTTATTGATAAGCTTGTCAACGAATTCTTTGTCAAAGTCCCCGTCATCGTCTTCTAGTCCTTCTATTATATCGAGCAGTGTTGAGTAATTCTGCGGATATTCATGTTTGAAACGTACTGCATGGAACTCTGGGTAAGTCTGGTCAGGAGTCACGTGTCAATAAAATCGAAAAACTCGATCACGAAAGGCATTGAATTTTGCACTTTAGAACTAAACTTTTACTGCAATTGATGAACTTAGAGTATAGGAAAGAAAAGAAAGGTGCTCCTAGGAAAGAACATTTTATTTTATTGTTATTGTCCTCGGGCGATCAAACCTCAACTTTTAGTGGCCCTGGACACTTTTTAATCGCCACTGGCGACCCAAATATGGGTCGAGTACCCCCCCCCCCCCCCCCCCACCCGGGCGACTGACGCTGGGACTCTGAAGATTCGTCTTCTGAAGGTGGCAACAGTCTTGTTAAAGGGGGGCGGGAGACCGGGAGAAAAGGGGGCGGGAGGTGTACGGGAGGCGGGAGAAGAGGGGGCGGGAAGCGGGATTCCCCAGGTGGCGGGAAGCGGGAGAAAAGAGGGAAAATTACGCAACATTGCGCAATATTTCGCAATCGAAAAAATGCAAAGGGGCGGGAGCCAAAAAGTACAGGGCGGGAACCGGGATTAAAGGGTACGGGAAGCGGGAGGTTTAAACCCCCCTGTCCCCCCCCCCCCAAAGAAAGCCCAAAGCGATGAAGTAAGCCCCCCACCCCCCCCCCCAAAAAGACGCAAGAGGTAAGTTTAGTTTGTTTTTTCATTTCACTGAAAAAATGTTTAAATTTTGTTTTATTTAACGTTCGAAATCAACAATATTTTATTTCCCCATACAAAGTCTCAAATTGTAAACGGTCGTTTGTAACCCAATAACGGTTTCTCTCGAAGGTCACATCCCGACTCGAGAATAAATTCCTCGCTCGTAGGGTTGGGCTGCGAGTGGTACGCTACATTGTTCTTCAGACGACCGAAGGGCGGACACACATCATTGTTACTGAAAACTTTCTTCACAGGGTTCATATTTATCTAAGCCGAAATGAATCATCAAAGCATAAAACACGCAAAATACAGCGAGGTTAAATCACGCTATTGCGATCTGCAGGTAAGATTTTATGCGTGCGCGATAATCGATGAAAATCGATGATAACCGACAACAATCAAATGATCGATTGATACTGACAATCGAAAATCACAAAACAACAACAATTATCAACACCAATTGATTAATAATTGGCGTCGTTTATCAATTTCCATGGGATGTGGGCGGGAGTGGCCAGGGGAAGCTTTAATTAAAACAACTGGCATTATTTAGTCGTGAACTGACAGCTGTTTAATTTCTTTGTTTCAGCCTGTCGTTGTAATAGACAACATATCTTTTGACATTTATTCTGTAATCCTTAGAATAAGAAGTGCTGATAAATACACTAATGTACACCCAGCACAAAAACGCTTCGACCTCCAAGTTCATAATAAATTCATTACTTGAAAGGAAATAATAATATTGATAATAATAATAATTTGAAGATGAAACAAGCATTCATAATCCCTAAGAAATATTCTTTGAATAATATACGCATTAATAATTATACCTTAAAAGCTAAATTCATAGATTCTTAAACATCATATCAAGTCCTAAAAGGAAATTCAAAACAGGCTAAACGCTGCCTAAATGTAATATATTACGTCCTCAAATAGGTATATTTATCAAGGTTTTTTGCGAAATTTGAACACGACATGCTGGGCATTCAGCTCTCTGTGAAGCACAGGCCTCGCACATAGTACAATGTAAACATGGCGCCGTCATAACACATCTCTGTTTTTCTTCACAAAGACTGCATACTAGGGCTACTCTACTGTACAACACCTGGAAAAGAAAAGGAGTGTATTAAAACAAACAAACACATAAATTGGTTAGGTTTAACAAGGGTGACTGACAAACCTGCCTTTTATGGAGGGCACAGGCTTACCATCCTCATAATGGTGTGGTCTGCAGTGCATTTACAATGGCCGTATTGGTTTATCAAACGAACAAAACTAAAAGCGAAATTGAGGGCTTTTTAAACCCTCTCGACAAAAATGAAATAAAAACTCCTAAAATTGCTGCCACGTTGTTTCATCTTACTTTTCTGTGTTTACTTTGACAATTTAAAAATGATGGTTGGACTCTCGAAAACATTATAGCTGAGTACTGACTAGGAACAATTTGGTATTTTAAGAACAGTTGTAACTACACAAGGACATTTGACTTTAGTATTTACAGTCTGTATGTGTAGTTGAGGTTGTGAGGAAGAGCTGGGTTCCAATAAATATGGAGGGGGGGGGGGGGGGGGTCCAGGTCAAGTGTAGTCTCAAGTACGTCGCAAAAAACAACTAACGCAGCCAAATTGCAGACTGCCAGCACATTTTGAAAGGGCCACCAATAGTGAGTGCCTGCAGCCAGTTTTTGAAAATTGTGCTACATAAAAAAGGCCCTGTTAAGGTAAATACCACAAGCTACACAACATGAACAAAAGGAAATGATGACTCACAAAAAGGATGGAATTGTGCTAGTGACAGAAATAAATAAGATCACTTTTACAAAATTACGACAGGGACGTGCTAAATGACCAAAATTGCAACATGACGCATTTTGAAATTCACAAGGCTGATTTGGATGCACCCCCTAAAAAACCAAACAAACAAATAAACAAATACCATAAATTAAAAATGTGACTGTCGTTTCTGCTTACCTGATTTAATTTTTCTAAATCTGAGTTAAGTTGCCGATGAATCTGTCTTATTTTTAGGAGTGGTAAATCCTTGATATCTTCCACTGCATTAAGTGTGTGTAGGTGTGAATTGTTTTTTATTTCTTCAATTTCCTGTTTTAAGCTGCAGACCTTTGATTCAGCCTGTTGAAAGAATATATTTTTTATTTAAGACGAGGTAATATTTACTACCTTTAATTAACTAGTGAAGCCAAAGACTGGACACGTAAATAACAGGCTCAAGAATAATCTCTATTGAATTATTTGAGTGTAGGTGCTACACTCAATGTCATTTAGTCAGGAGTTTCTTATTGTACATGGACACAACATAAAATTATTAAGCGTTTTAGAAAACAGTTTTGGAACACTGCCTTTTTCAATGAATACATATTTTTCTTAAGGAAGTGCACAAAGGTGAAAATAAAATGAAATTAGATAGACAAGTTCATGCAGTCCAATATTCCATGAGATCAAGAATAAACCAATCCTTTGTACTTAAAGGAAACACTTCTCCCTAGAGCTGTCTGAATGTAGAAGGAAGAATCGTCTTCATCCTTCATGAACAAACAATTGATACAGACATCATTTCCCATTCTTTGCCAAAACTGTAAAAAGATCTTTATTCAAAAATACTGCAAAACAAACAGATGGGCATTTCTGGCCAGGTTTCATTCAAAGGTTCAAAATAATTACAGGATTTCATCCACAGTCTAGAGCTACATCACAAGCCTCACTGTTTCAGCTAGCAAATGAAATGGTTTAAAACAGGATGGCCTTTTTTTTTTACCTCTTCCTTTTTCATAATAGCTTCTAATTTATCTTGTTTAGCTTCTTTAGCCTTCTTTGCTGATTCTTCAGCTTCTTTCTTCCAAGCATCACAAGCCTGCTTAGCTTGAGCCCAGGACTCTTCCCAGGATGCCAGCTTGGTCCTGGCAGCCATAAGATCTTCATTAAGTCGCTGAATCTCACTGGAGCTGTTGCTGAGTCCCAAAGGAGAAGCCATCTGGGGAGAGCCTAATGACTTGGGTGAATGGAGCTGGGCCGTAAGGGGGTCAAACACGGTGGAATGTAGGCTACTACCTCTAACTAATGGACTGGCACGGTAAGGATTGGAGCCCTATGCAATAAATAATAAAACAATGATTACAGCTGACACTGAATGTTGCTCTCATGTTCCTAGATGACATCCAACTATTGAAGGCATGGCTGTAAAGCAGTTTTTGTTCATTTCAGTGAAACATTGCTGTTGTATTCTTCTTAGACATTTGACTTTGTTTTCATAGCTTATGTCTGCTCTTGTAAACAGTCAAGTAAATGTACTGTCTTATGATTTTACTATTCCTTCCATACACTATAAACCACCATGTTTTCTGCCTTTCACTGCATGGTCTATTTTTGTATGACCCTCCTTTCTAGAAGATGAAAATGTTACAGTGACTCCCCCTCCTCCTCCCCCTCCCTTTGTTTAACATGGTAACTGTGATAAAAACAAAAACAAACAAAACATTTGGACAACCTTTACAAAGAGGTCACCTCCAATTTAATACATTACCTTTTGTCCAGACATTAACTGTGATGTAGAACCATAAGAAGAAGAAGAAAACTGTCCTAATGGTGAGGTGGGGGACTGTGTAAATGCTTGGGATGCCACTTCTTCGGGTGCCCCTGGGATAGTAACAGGTGCCGAGCACATGGGAGCTATATTCAGTGCCGACAAGGATTCTCCCAGCGTTGATGATACAGGTGAAGCATTGTTCAGCTCCTTCTCCAGCTCACTGACATCAAAATCATCCAGGTTAAGGTCATCTAGTGCGCTCTCCACTACAGACTCCACCGTGTCTGCCGCTGGGTAGAATGGGGGAGCATTGGCAGATACTGTTGAAAAATTGGACGATGATGCTTGTCTTGTACTAAGTATATTCTGAAATAAAGAAGACAGGAATTGTCAACACAGAGCCACAAATTGTTCTAACGGTGATGTGGGTGACTGGGCAAATGTAAGGGGTGCCACTTGGATAGTAACAGGTGCCGAACACATAGGAGCTATATTTAGTGGGGCCACTTAGGATGTGTTTTATTAGGACATTTCTGGTTTTCAGACATGCTGAATTCAGAATACCTTGGAATCTTGCAAACATCCTCCTTTCCAAACTTTTAAAGTTGATAATTCTAGTTTGGTCTGTTGAGGGGAATGTGGCCTAAAACCATGCCACTACATGACAAAAACCAGACTAACCTCCTTTATATGGTGGTTTGAGCCGGTCAGTTATGTATAATGCAACATTTAGGTGTAGAAGTAAGTTAAAAGTTTACTGTTCTCTTATACAATAATGACTTGGTAATCACTGTTCAGTGACTTCAGTTACAGTAGCTATTTGTAATTTATATTGTAAGCATAACTAACTAGTGTGGTTTTCTAAAGAACGATAAGCAATCATATCTGACCAATCACAACAACATATAAATTCCATAATGAAAAAAAAATGAAATGAACCAAGCAGAAATTAAAAAAAAAAACATGCAACCAGAGCCAAGTGTGGGAACAGCGTGCTTGTAAGCCATTACTCACAGCTTACAGCTGGCCTCTTAAAACTTTTTTGTAGCCTGTAGCAGGAGTAGGCAGGGCATAGTAAAATACTCCTTCAAAACAAGGTTGTAGAGAAAACATATTCTTCTAAGAAAAAACAAGTGTTTCCAGGCTGCATCAGATTGGAAATCATGTGACATTTAAAATATACCCTTCTGGATTCCATTTCTGAACCAGAGCTGCAGTTGCCATATAGCTCACAATACCTGCTTTCTTCTGGCTTTCTCAGTGTCATCTATAGTTAGATCATTCTCAATTTGCAAAATCTGTTTTCTTATAAATGCCTGGGAAAAAAGAAATATTAAAAAACATTTGAAAATCACATCACAAAATCACGACTGTAGCAGTAACACGGTCTAAGCATGTGCAGCTCTTGGCCATTGGCTTAATTAGAAATTTTGTTATTTTGTTGGATATTTTATTTTATTCACTACAACATCAGGCCACAGTATCCCTTTTCAAGATACAAGGATACATGTACCTATGCCTTAGTCTTCTGTTTGGGGGAGGGGAAGGGGTGTGTGTCTGCAGGGAAGTTAGCAGCACATAACTGGCCATGGATGACAAATCACAAGCCGCCGACACAATTTTGAGAGCTGATGACTAAGCATTACAAATTTTACACTCCTGGCTAGTCTTTGAAGCACCAGCACAAGCGCTAATTTGCTGATACTGACATTGATGTAAGTTCAAATGCTAGATGAACAGGACAAGTGGAAGTTATGCATCTCACTGAAAAATACAATGCTGTTTTAACCATTCTGCTCCTACTATCAAACAATGAATTGGTTAACATGGATCTAACCTTACGTCTATGGATAAAATCCTCAAGTATGACCATTCAAATGAGAGCTACTGAGCAGTACCTTCCCATAGTGCTGTTCATTTTTCGATAATATTATATAACATATACTTATTTTTTTGAAAAAATTTAACTGTTAAAGGGACAAGGCACTTTAGGAAGTAAAAGGATAAGGTGAAGAAATATTTTTCTTCCCACCTGGTGCTCATCCTCTCGGCTTCCACTTCGCTCAGACCTTTCAGAGCCAGGAGCTTTTGGATACAAACTAGAAGGAGTGGACGGTTCACTGGAGTATGAGCCTCCTGATGATGTTGACATGGATCGTGCTGGCTTGGCCACTGCATGTGCTAGGGTGGACATTATGCTAGAGCCATTATCAACAGGACTAAGCGGTGAAGGAGGCATTGAATAGAACTGTCAATAAACACAAATAAAGTACAGGTCAGACATTCCATGAAAATGCTGTAATCTTTAGGTTAGCTAAAGATTTTATGTAGATTTTTTTGCAGCATTTGTATAAATGTTTGCATTTCTAACACAAACCCCACTGTGAATAAACACATCAATCAACCCCCCACCCCCAAACAACTACCTAAAGTTGTGAAATGTCCACTGTTTATTGGCATGCACATAGGGAAAGCAATATATGAATGGTACATCAATGGATTTCTTGCATTCACCAGAGAAAACCTTGCATTCCCTCAGCACAAAAATGGTATTCTTTAGCAAATATTTGAGCAGATGGATCCCAGTATTGTTGACCATTAGTCAACAGTGCTACGCACTACTGACTACAAACAAACAAACAAACAAACAAACAAACAAACAACCAAAGTGCTCATATATATATTTATAAATATTTTTACTACGAATGTTACTTTCCACAACTTTCCATGAACCACCCTTTTATTTCCGGGACTTACCAGGCTTGGAAAGCACAAACCCAAAAATTTAATTACATGCTAAATAGTGTTTCATAATGTGTCAAGAAATGGCAGCTGTACATTTAAAACATTCCATCCAGTCATCCCACGGCATGTTTGTCCCAAGGTTGTTGAGATCATACTACTGGATGAAATTCAGACATGCACAAGTGAATGATGTGAGAATTTCAACATGACTACAGACAAGGAACATGCAGACACTCCTTTTACAGAACCAGCCCATTACTGTTATTTGTCAAACAAAATGTCATACCTGACTAAAACTTTGTTCACCGTTAGCTTCTTTGGTAAAAGTTGTGTCTTCTGTAAAAAAAATTATATTAAAATCTAGGTTTTAAAGACAAATATCTTGACCGTTTCACTGATTTGCACAGAAAACAAAATAACCTAAAATTACATAGCCCTTGCATGAAGTTCAACAACAAGAGTTATTTTCCAAATTAAACAATATTAAAAACTGACTGACATGCAATTTTGAAAACTGAAACCCCAATTTCACTAATAACAAGTAAAAGTACAGAACCACTCAAACATCAGTTACCAGTCTTGTTGTTTCTGTCAAGACTAGTACATGTATCACATATCTCTTTGTACGATTCGCAGAAGTTCCTCCTACTACAGAAGACTGGAACCTTCTCTCCTTATTTGGGAAATGAAGTCACATATATTTTGCCTGAACAGTGGTGACCTATTTCAAGAGCAGGGAACGAAAAAATGCCAACAGCAACGTCTAGAAGCACAGGTTGAATGTTTCTTCCATTCAGATTCCTTACTTGAAGAGGTAAAGCAACTTAATTCTGAAAGTTTGGATTTGTGGAAAATTTCTGAACCTCATAGGGATTATTTTTGTAATAATGTCTCACTGTTTGAATTTTCTAACTCACTATAGCATACAGAGATAACAAATCTGGCGAGAGCAGTATGCTATGTTCTTTCTTTGTTCGCTGTGAATAAACATGCTTAAGGTATCATGGTACCCCCAAATGGACCACTTTTTCAAAAAATACACTTTTATCATTTTCATACAGATATTATTCAAACCTCTCCTTTACAAAAAGTTTCAGAAAAAAGATTGTTTCTACGCAAAGATATGGACAAAAAAAGGTTAAAGCCATTAATTTCCTCTAATTACGTGTTGACAGTCATCTGTCAACAATGGCGAAAATATCATGTGACATAAGGGGGCCGTGATGTTTTGACATGGGATAAATATTTTATTGCGCACCAATTCCCGCATTATCGAAGGGTCTGTTGTGTAGAAAACATGAGATAAAGAAGAAGAGATCCTGCCTGTTTGCCTCTACCAAAAAAAAAAAACATAGGCACGCAATGCGCGCAGAGCCAATGCAGTTTTTTTTTTTTTCACAATATGGTGAAATTTATCCTGACAACCTATGGGGCTTTACACCTCCAGTAAGTCCCACCCTAACCCCTCAGGCCCCCCCTCCCCCCCACCACCACCACCAAAAAGATCTTGTGGTTATCCACTATAAAACCTGGTAATGATTCAGCAGCGTGACTACGCGGAGTAAAAAAACCGAAGAAAGCTCTTTGTTTCACGGTTCTTCAAAGAACACAGACAAAAACAAGTAAACTTAAACTTAAACTCACCGTCGAAAAATATTGCATACATAATTTAGGCAAAGATCAGTGGAAAGTTAACAATTTTACTTCAGAAATAAATGCAAGTTGCAGTTGAACCTTTTAATTTCTTACTTCTACCGGGGAATATCCAATACTTTTCAGTGCTCATAAACGGTCAACTTTCTAAAGGGTGCCGTTTTGACGCTCTGCGTGATTTGCGTGACATGCGACTCGCTTTACTTTGTTTCATTTGTAAGGTTTCAGACGTTTCAGGCAACTACTTGCGTTCTTAGTACATTGTATTGTCAAAACAGGAGTCTGCCATCAAACGGCGTTTCTTGTATCCACAATATTTTCGTTCGAAATCGGTTTGAACTAGCATTTATAAACACGACTGAAATAGTTTTGCAACTATAATTATTTCCCCTGTTAATTGAAGTTGCTTGCTTTGTAATCAAGTCGGCTATAATAATTTTCGTCTTTTTGCTTCACAAATCGACGAAAGTATGTTTACATTTGTAACTTTCCCACAGTACAAAGTTATTTTTAGCTCACGTGTTTAGTTTGAGTCTCAACCTACAGCCGAATAAATTTCGTTTGCTTTGCCTTCGAACAGTACAAAATGTTCAAATTCAGCTCGCTTTCCAGTAGATCCAACAGGTCTCTATTAGAATGCTTTGTCACATATCTGTTGTTGTTAATCTTTCGGTACTGTTTCGGTCGGTTCGAGATGTTTTAAGTGTTGCATTACATTCCTTATAAGGCTGAAATTACAGCTGTCAACTATGCAAATTTGCTCAACATACGCTTTACACTTTGAGCTATGAATAACCCCGAAGTAACGTTTAGTATCTTGTTAAGATTTTATTACATCCATCCTCTAATTCCTTGATCACCACTGTGAATTGGATTTTAATACTAGTATCATTCAAGTTTTTCAGTTTTAAGAATAGCTAGCAACAAGCCGCGCAATTTCCGATTTAGTTTTAAATGGGTTCATGTTTTATAACGCACTCAAAAATGACACTGCAAAATTTTAGATTCGCTGTTACCGAGAGATAATCCCGAAAATTTTATGCTGTTTTACTCTAGTCTTTTCACTATCGTTATAAACTTGGGCTTTAAATATTGTTTCTTTCACTGTTAATTAGGGATCGATGTAACGTTAATTTCCACGTTCTGTTCATACAACATCTCAAATTGGCAAGTCCGTCTTGTATTTGCTGCTGTGGAAATTTGTACTTCAGCTAAGTAAACACAGGACTACAACGCGAATAAAATCCTGCCAGACCTCACGTACACAAAACAGGCATTCGAAGTAGATCCACACTTGCGAATGCAAAACCCTTCAAAGCCCGGGGGTCTTACTCCCATAACATTAGCTGTATGGGTTTGTGCCGCTGATAAGGTAAGAGTTTCAGTGTCCCGGTGCACACCCCCACCCATCGTCTCACAGAATATCCCCCCAGCCTCACAAATCGTAAGACAAACACGACCCTGTTCTCATCTATCATTGATTTTTAGGCTCTGACAGTAGCCATATGACGTTACTAACGTGATGTCATTGGCTAAAAACAAAACAAAACAAAACAAAACCGGCAAAGCGTAAGCTGGTATATTTATAATCAAGAAATGTGGTTGGAAGAACCTAGAGAAGAACGAGAACGCCGTGTCTGCGAGCCGCTTAAAGATACCAACAGAGTCGTTGCAAGACGCTGAAAGAGAAGATGACGGAGAATACTATGAAGAATCATGGCAACGATTCAAAGGGAGAACAATCATGTCAGGAGAAACACTCGTAGAAAAGCTCCATGAAGTGGTTTGTTGTCGAGTTTGTCACCCGGACGTGACCTTTCTCGAAAACGTAAATTGCAAAAGTTGTGTCCCGAGTAATAAAGAAGTTTATTTGTTACCCAACTGCTTGCATTTGTGACCGGACGTTCTCTCTTAGATCCTGAGCCGCGTGCTCGGCGGCTTCGTTGCGGGTTTCAGCGTGCTTTCCTTTCGTGTTTCCTTTCGTCTTTCGGGTCCCAGCAGCTTGATTTGTCTTACCCTTTCTTCTTGTTGGTGTCTTCGGCATTGTACAGCCGACATGAAATTATGAGGGTAAAATTTCCAGTGCTTAAGACCCTTTGAACGGCACATGTACACAGACCTGGACGAAAGTCGCTTTTCGATGAAAATATGACACCATACTTGGCGGCATGTTTGCGCTATTGTTTTAAGGTAAGTTGAGCCTCCCCACGATCAAACCGCAGGTAATTATCCTGACACCTAGGTGTTTTAATCTCATCAGGCCGGAAAAACGTCTCCTCTATTTTGCCTATCTTCTCGAAACCAATTTTTCAAGAAATTTAGTGCATGTTTTAGGTTCGCGTTCAGTGAGTTTTCAACCAATTTAGCTCAAATTTGGCGAGAATGTTGCCAGATAATTTGACACCAAAACCATGTCTCCGAATTTTATTTTTTGCGTTCATTCAAGAGTTATGATCCGTTAAAGAAAGAGAAGGGGTGTCTTTTTAAACTTTAAAGTTTAACTGAGTGCAGAAAACAAACCAGGCCAGATTAAAAATTTCCAAGACACGGTTTTTGAGACAAAGGTGTGAAGAATTCCGCGAGATGTTCGTCTTACTCTCCAGACTATTTTCGAGTGGAGCGGAACCAATTTTGTGAATGATGTACTTTCGAAAAACATTAGCTATAATTTCAACAGAATTGCCTTTTTTCTTTATCTAAATACATTTTCGTAATCTTCAATTATTAAGCTTTCAGAAAATATATAGTTTGTCGGGGTTTTTTTGAAACGCCTGACGTTTAAACGGTGATAACACAATGTTGTCATTTGGGGTACCCTGATACCTTAAGCTTTAATCTTGGAGAATCTGTACATTTTTTTAAATTTCAAGCACTGAAAGAGTATGTCACACCTCAGTGATTACAGCTCTTGCTACATTTAAAGTGAAACTCTTGAATGTCTTTTATATTAAAGATCATAGTTGATGATGGTGGGAAAAGAAGTAGAGTAAAACTACAAGCTTCTTGTGGCAGTAACTTTAGTTCACAGTGCACTAATTGGTATATGGTGAGTCTCAAAATCAATAAACTGCAAGCAATAAGGGGGCAACTGAAACTTTCTCAAATCTAATTTTGTCTGAATCTGAACTTTGTGCAGCTAATTTTCCATTAATAAAGCAGAAAAAATCCACGCAAAAGTCGACTTGATGAGCCAATCACCATGTCTGTAACTGAAATATTCGTTGCATCTTCTCAACACAATTTGCTCGCATACAATTTTTTTGTTTAACAACAGCCCATTATATCTCCTGAAAAGATCACATCTCCTACTATGAGGATCGCATCTTCTGAGAGAGTGGTAACTTACTTTTGAGTTGTGCTGTAAAAATGGTCTCTTTTCATTGACAATTATTACTTACGATCTACATGAGCAAAAGCACAGAAGGGTCCCCTGGGGCAATAGCCAGTTTGTTGCATATCATTACATTTTGTCGACTTGTATATCTGTTAAATACCAGAACAAAAACACATTAATGGTAGCAAAAGACTAAACACCATCCTCATAAACTATATTTCTCCCACTGAAGCCAAAATGATAAGGCCTTTTTAACAAGAAAAAAATAGCTAGGCTTGTTCTATCAACAAAGCAAACAAGTAAACAAGTGATCGTCACATCATAAGAAAAGGGGTTTTAATAACCTTTCAAGTACTGTCTGAGACAATTCTTATGAGTATTAAAGTGAAAATCAGGAAACAGTAGGGAGGCTATTTGAGTTCAAGCTGAGCTGCAACACCATCAAGCAGTTTCATTAGACTTATGAAACTGATTGGTGGTGTTTCAGTTCAGCTTGAACTCAAATAATGTTGCAAATGTGTTGCAAAAGGGTGTGCAGCATCACCTACAAAACTGACAGAAACTAATCAAATATTTACCGTTCTATAGTTTGTTAATAATAATTACTGAATTACCTCAGGATGAAACTGTTGTTCGGTTCTTGTGTGACAATATGGACAATTATCTCCACTTTCACAATTTGTCGGCTCTCCCCATTCATCACCGTGCTTAACATGAGGACAAGGTGTTGATCTAAGATATAAAATAATACCCATTTAGAAGGGCAAGTGATCCATGTGATAAGATAATCAACTAAGCTAATAAGACCCATTATTAGAATTTATGGCTCTTTTAGCATAAATACAAAGTACAAAGTACGGAGAGCACAAAGTATAAACTATGCATTATATTACAAACAGGACCGGTACAAAATAATGAAATAATATGGAAAAAAAAAGTTATACCCAGTTAACCCTGGGGAACACTCAAACAAAAGGTACCAATTGTGTTTTGAGGACATGGGTACATTATATTTTTACCCTTAACAAGCATTAAAGAACACATAAACTGCATTTTGTGCGATTTCTACTGGCAATTGAACTGCTTGTTATAAACACGCTTCACATTGCACTTGTGCAAGTTTTTGTATTTGTTTCCTTATTGCCAGCTACAACCGTGGACATTTTGAAACTGGATAAACTAAGTGGTACCTAATCCACGTTATTTAGTAGTGGTGAAATGATACAGCTTCACCACGATACAATACTATTACGATCACAAGTCATGATTTGGTTGTCCTTAATAAACCAAGTCATCTTAGCAGACAAAGGTTTTATTTTGATCAATTCAACAAATAATAGCAACATCAGCAAAGGAAGTGCTACAATGTCATCAAAAAATGTTTTCCTGATAAAAGAAACAATTTGGCAACACCATGGACATTATACTGTAGATAGCATAATGTGGCACAAAAATGTTAACCTTCATTTTCAACAACAGAAAAATGGACCCATGTCACTGGCTTTGAAAAAGTTGTGAGACTGTCCACGCCTTGGGTGCAAGTGGTGTGCAAGTCTCCCTTTTAACACACCATGACTCTGCAATTGTCCAGTAGCAGCAGCTTTCAAATTCTTTCTCTGTCTTCACTGGGTTTGATTCTGTCTTCTTGGCTGGAGAATTCCATGTTGTGGAAAGCAAAATATGGTCCTAACATTTCAAGTGCATTACCATGTTCATAGTGTTTTCTAATTTACAACTTATGCCAGTGAAGCCAATTTTGCAAGAAGCAGTATTCCTGTCTGCACCTCTGAAACAAAATGCCTCCAAACTGGAAACTGAAAGGTTGATGGAAATCCCTCACATCCTCGAAGTTTGTTTTAAACAGTTAGTTCAGCCATTTTTGTAACATGTGCTTTTGTGTCAAAGGCTCCTTTTCATAAGGTTTAAAACAAGAATGTTGATTGGTTCCCGAAAAAATTGTTTTAACCAATCAGGTGAGCTGTCTCATTACTGAACCATATCATGTTGAAAATGGCGGAAACAGCTCAAAAATCAAATCAAAGGGTTTGTATTGCTTTAGCTGCACCCCCAAGAATCGTTTCACTCCTAAAGGGAGCCCCCCCTTTCATGGGAGTCAATCAAGCTGGCAAAATCTGGCTGTACTCAAGATATGGTCTGTCTTTTGTTGGGCATTACTTAAAACTGGCTGGAATAATAAGGTGCATGCATGGCCACATGGTGGGCCTTTGTTTCAAGAGTATAGCATAGCAATATTAATGGAGCAATATTGATGGTGTCTAGTCCGTAGTGTGAACTCTTAGATTACCAAGACTCTTCAACTACCCACAGTTTTCTCTGTGGTGCCTCTTTCTTCATGTAAGTTAAAAGCTACAAGCAAAGAAAGGGGGCATAATTTCTTCAAAAGGCTTCGTTTACTTTACTGAGCCCAGTGGAAATTTCTTGGCAAGCATAAGTGGAAAACATGATGTCTACAGCGTATTTATCTTAGCCATCTGTGGATATAGCTTTCTCTGAAAAATACAATGTGCGGTTGTTTACCTAATTCTTAAATATGGTGCATTCAGTTTTTATTTACATCTCAAATAAAAATATTACTTCTTAGATTGACTGAATTCTTAATTGTCCAGACAAGTTGCCTGAGTCCCAACCAGTCCAGATAATAACACTATGATGCTGTCCTTTCTTTGAATAAACAAGCAGACAGACTGACTATCAAAATATCATTACCACAATAAAGTCCTTGTAGAATGTGAACGATAAACAGCCGCACAATATACAGAATACACACCCAGATACAATACCTTGGTACCTATTATTACCAAAAATAAAGTGTTGGACTGATATAGTGCATTGGGCATATTAGTCCACAATAGATGTCAGTTACATGAATTAAGGCAAAAGTTTTCTTTGAACTGACAGCACCGCAGAATTATTCTTACCAATTTGTTAATATACAGCTGTCCATAAAAATATTTTTGAAATAAAACATTTTAACAAATGTTGCTATGCTACGCCAAACTGGCAATCAACCAACGGGCCTATTATTTAAGCAGATTGGAATTTTATTTAAATCATCTGCTCTATGGACTTAGGAGTCAGCTTTCCCAAAAGCTCCTGTTTGTTCCAGCAAATGAGAAAAGATACTATTTCATTTATTGTGGAAGAAGGTTTGCTACAGTGACACAATTTCTGGCATTATCATAACAACAAAAGATTGTCAATCAAAACTTGCTAAAATGCAACTATGGCACACCAACCTGTAGCGGAATTTTCTCGGGCTGCGGCGACGATCTCTAGTATTGTGGTAATGAGGACAGGCATAGCCTTGCCTGCAAAGTCTGGGTGGCTTTTTGCATGGTTCTGTCTTGTAACTTGATAGAACATAGTTGGTATCTAAAACATAGTGGCAAACCATTGTCCTAACTGAATATGAACAATGCTAATACATTATTTTAATGATACTGCTGATATAAACACCAATAAAATGTTATATCAACAGATAAATTTTGGTCAATTCAGACATCTGTAATATCATATTCTAAACATTGTCATTTAGTGCTATGACCATCAAGGTTTAGTTGTGCTAAAGTGCACGGAAGAAAATGGAAAAACCAAATATTTAACAATCGGGGAGGTATAATGTGGGGAAATCCTCAACCTCAATCAAAGTGGAGACGATTAAAGATTAACTGCGATCAGATTTTAAACGTAAAGACAATGGGAGAACCCATAAATAATGAATAACTCTGTTAGAACCACAACTTTGTTAAACGGAAGAAAAATTTTTCATCACATTAACGTTTATTATCGTAAAGGAAGCGAGTTAGACAATGATTTTTTAGCGAAAAGGGGGTTCCAACAGCCAGGCGTCAGGAAATTTCGTTTTCAAAGGGAATCATGTGAAAATATAGTGAACTACAACGCAATTAAACCCTTATCTTAATTTCGAGGTCGCATCATAGGGTCTTGAAGGTTAAACTTATTTGGCACCCCTTAAAATGCATAACAGTGGCAAATGACTAAAACTGTATAATTTACGGTGGCAAAACAAACCATAAGGAAAGTGTAAATGAAGATACCACTTGTGTACATTAAAGCAACGTACAGTACTGCACAAACCTTGCCAGCGGGGATCTTCTAGAACAGCTTTGTTATTCTCCATTCCTGCTTGACCTACTTCGGTTTCCTCCTTTTCTATCGCTTGCAACTCACGTATATCGTACACTGGTTGTCTCAGATCAAGAGGTCCATGGGCAAACGCACAGTGTGGGCCATTTTTTACACAATATCCTCGAGTATCGGTCTCGTGAACACAGGTTGCAGTTTTGTAGTAACGAAGATGGTAGCGACGTTCCACATCGCCAGCTACACGGTGTAAATAGGGGCAACTGAAAGAGAAAAGGACCTTTATTCACCAATTGATCGATCATACCCTAAATAAACAGCAATTATGGCCTGACTCTGCAAATAAACGAGGCAGATGCAAAAGAAAATCCCTGGTACGTACTCGTCTCCCGAAGGGCAAATCCCTGACGTTTCATCGTACTGAGTGCAGTAGACATCGGGACTATAATTAAAAGTGCCATCCCTTTTCTTTTTCGGTCTCCTCCTTCTTTGATTCATGAAGTGCCAATGGAAACAGGTGAACGGTCTGTGAGCTGTACACTTGTGCTGTAGAAATAGCGGACATTGCTCGACCCGAAACTCCTTCAGGTACCTGGACGATTCGAAAGGAAAAAAATTATGACAACGCAAACAGGCGGAAGAAAATCACAGAAAATCACAAATAAACCTACGTGTAGTGGAAAGGCTTCTCCGGTTGAGTTTGAGAAAGGGCAGCTAATTTACTTTCGGAAGAAATGATGGTACTTGGAGAAGTCATTACAGAATCGGAAGACGACATGTTGTTTTGGGGACGTGAAAAACCAAACGCGCGCGCACCACAACATAGACAAACCAGAGCATCACGGGAATGCTCCCGCAAAAACCGATATGATTGGTCAACGCCTGACACGTGACTTGTCCAGATCAGCTCAAGAAAAAACCGGCAAATACGACGACGGGGTATGCAAATCATGTAAACAATCTGAAACAATTAGGTCCCGATTCCGGCCTAGAAAAACATATTTTGAATATTTCTGGCATGAAAACACACCTGCAACTCACTCGTACTTTGCAATCGTTTTCTTTTCTACGTAAATTTAGGCAACGATAGTGACTCTCACTTGCTGACTGCACGGTTTATAAACAGTCACCCGCACTGGCCGGTCAATTGACCCCATGTTGACCCCAGTCTGACCTTATGATCTACAATGTTAATAAGTTAATTTTTGCCTTATTTTTTATACGCCCATTGTTGAGTGAGAACTGAGAGGCTGCAATTTTTTTATCAACCATTTTAAGGAGGGTCCACAATAGGTTTGGCGGGATGCGGGATTTGGATAATTTTTGTGGCGATATTCGGGATGAGAGCTGAAAATGGGAGCGGGATGCGGGAATTTCAATTGAGAGCGGGAGCGGGATTCTGTGTTATTAAGGGGTCGGGATGCGAGAATCGCAAGGGGAAAGTAGCGGGATACGGTATTTTAATTTTTACGAGACTGCATGATTTGACCAGCTCAGGCTGATAGAAATGGATCTTTTGTGAATGAAGTGTGTCGGCTTTCAAGTAATGAATTGATTAAGGAAGAGTAGCCTGCAGGTCAAGCTAATATGAGTCCTTTTGTGACGTTTTGTGTTGATTTCGGAAAGAGATATCAAGTCGCATGTCGTCTCGCATTTCTTGGCCTGGTCTGCGTTCTTAACTTTTCCGACCCTTTCCGATTTTGCGTTTGTTGGAGCACAATCGAGCAGAAATTTACTGAAAGCGAGTAATATAAAGACGCTGAAAGCTTCAAAATAAACTGTGAGTTAGGTGAGTCCATTTTTATAAATCTTTTGCTACGTTTCATTTTTGCATACCTCAAAAGTAGTAAAGGACGCCCGTATGGGGCATATGGAGGCTTCTGATTGGTCGAGAGCGATCACGTGACTAGAGGAACTTCCGGTGGGGGAAATCGCTGACCAGTGGGTAAAAAAGGATCGCGGGCTCATGGGAACCGGAAGTCACGTGTTTTAGAATGGGAAACCGCTGGCGAGTAGGAAAAAAGGATCGTGGGCTCATGCAACCGGAAGTCACGTGATTTGGAATGGGAAACCGCTGACCAATGGGAAAAAGGGATCGTGGGCTCATGGGAACCGGAAGTCACGTGATTTGGAAAGGGAAACCGCTGACCAATGGGAAAAAGGGATCGTGGGCTCAAGGGGAAGTAAACCCGCTGAGAAAACGCGGGCGCAAAGTCCAAAGTCCAATTTGGGGAACGGGGGTGGTCCTTGAAAAGTACACAAAATAAATAAATGACATTTTTATTGATTTGTTTTACAATAACTGTGGTTTTCCTATTTGATAAGTGTTCCTTAATGTTCATGACAATCGACGATTTTGTTGGGGTTTTCACTGGTAGCCATAGGGGTACGTCTTGAAGGTGTTGGGATCAATGACTCGTTTGTCATAGACCAACTTGTACCATTTATGTTGGGGTTCAGTCAGTAAGGTGTAATTGGCTGGATTGCGAACAATTTGATGGGATTTTGTTACTTGTATTTCCCGTGGGTTGGGAAGAGGTTTCTTGATTTCGTCCTTGACATTTTGACGCATGACGTCATAATTCAGCTGGGTGTGTCCTTCGCTGTTGAGTCGGAAGCCTCTGACCTTGCATTCCACTTTTCCTTTATTCGTAGTATACCCATAGTTCTTGGGTCCTCCACTGACAAATTCTTGAATGTATTCATCCTTAGCTAATTCGGAGGCGAAGTCCCCAAGATAGGAACCCAAGACAGGTTTGATTTGAGTGGGTGTTTCCTCCAGGTAGATGACGGAGTCGGTGTCAAAGTAGAGGACTCTTTCCCCTAAGGCTTGCAGGGTGTCAAACAATTTAAGGCGGGCGTGGCAGGTAGTGAAGCAGGCCACAAAAATGTTGAGGTTGGGTGAGACGCGGATGTCCTCTTTTTGGTTCCGGTAGTGGACTTCTACCATTTGGTCGGTGACGACTGACACGTGACGTACGTCTAACGTACTGGTATCTAGAAAACGGTGGAAGGCATGGGGGTCATCAAAGGCTTGAATTTGGGTTTTGTTGAGGCGTTGTCCAAACTTACCCCACATGGAGTTGAGCATGAGCTTAGCTAGGGTACGCAGGCCCGGGTTCTTCTTGATGTTGTTGTATTCTAACTGGATGCCTTCATGCAGAAAGTAGTCTTCGATGTAACGTTGCTTTTCTTCTTCTGTTGTGACATCCTTAGGCCACCCACTAGCTTCTTGTTTGATTTTCAGCCAGGTGTTAACATAATCGGCGAAGAGGCCCTCACAGGTCTCTTCAAAATGCCAAGCTTCGTAGATGTATTGGACTTGGTACCCGAATTCCACGGCTTTATACAACTCTGGGGTGCACCAGGTACTGGTGAGGGCACGTTGTTCGTCAGTGTGTGGACAATGATAAGATCTGTCCAAAAGAGGTTTGTCCATTTCTTCTTCCACACAACGGGCACAGAGTGGAAAGAGGAGTTTGTTGTCATGACGGTAAGGCAACACGGGATGGTACAATTCACGGGGAGGCAGGACTTTACATTGAATGAGGCCAAAGTACTGGTGTATGTCCGTGTGACCCGGTTGAGAAACGATGGTGGGATGTCCTTTGGGGTAGGTGGACTTCTTGTTGACCCACGGGTACAAGGAGGTGACATCGATGTAGTGAATTTTTTGGCCAGGGGTGATCTGATGGTACAGTTTAATGGCATTGGTACGACCTCCACAGAAAGCCTCTCGAGGTTCAAGAGGTTGGATAAAGTTGAGTTCCCGGACGAAGGAGTCGATTTCTGGTTGGGTGTCTCGGCGGTGGTCCCATTGACATCCCCACATTTGAATGACGTTGTACCCTTGGCCGGTAAGCTTTTGGACTTTGTTTTGGGTGACGTCATAGAGGTCCTGCATCGTCAGATTATAGTTGCGGGGATGTTTTTCGTAGCGATGGGGATAACAGGTAGGGCATCCGTGGGTGAAACAGCCTTGAAATTCGTAGACGGTGTGGGTGTCAGGGCAATAACCATCCACATGGATGTTGGTCCCGGGGATCTTATACTCGCCTTGATTTCGGGCATGTTGGATGTACTGAGGCTTTGGATTGGCACTGGCCAAGAGATCGTTGGGGTTGAGATCTTGGAGGGCCCGTTGACGTAGTTGGTGATCGCACCAGGTTAACCAGTGAAGGGCTGGGAGGGAGTGGTTGATGTTGTTAGTTCTCCACCCGTTAGGACCGGTGGGTTCGCTGGCAATACTGTTGGGGATCATCCGGTTCATACGTAAATCTCGATTACAAGCGGAGGCAATGGTGACGTGATCGAAGGGATTGAAGCCTGTTAAGTCTTCAAACATGCGTTTGAAAGTCAGACATCCTTGTTTGAGGAGTCGTACATCGGAACTGCAATAGGCCAATAACTCTTGTTGAAAATGAAACACCACCCCCTGGTCGCGTTGTTGTTGATGCCAGGTTTCAAAGGCTTGTCTTCCTTCGAGTGTCATGCTCTCAGGCATGTAGTAATCGCGTGAGGGGAGGATGCCCACGTAGTTTTGATGCTTATCACCGGGTATGTTGAACTTGTGGGGGAAATAGCCTTTGCAGAGTTCTGTCAAGCCAAAGGTTTCGGGAAACGCGGAGAGGGGCATCTGGAAGAAACTCATGGAATCAATGAAGCGGATGCGGTCATGTTTGATCTCTAACAGTTTACATCCGTTGCGGAGTTGTTGGACGATGCGGTTCTCCCCATAGTATTCTTGGATGATAAAGTACCCATCGTACCCTTGAAAATTATGAGCGATGACATTGACTTGACGGGTATCGTGGAGGGTCAAGGCATCCAGCCATTCCAGAAAGTCACGGATACAAGTGGAACCTGGGAAAGGTTTGGGTTCATCGTTGTCTTCGGTTTCGGCCACGACGAGATTGGCAATGTGTTTTTCGTGGGGTTGCATGGCTTCGATATCAAAGAAGACGTGTAAGGGAGGCAGGTCTTCCTGCTCGTCCTCGGAGGAGGCATGGGGTTCCGCGGCGGCGGCGGCGGCGGCGGCGGCACCTCGTTTGGCGCCAGGACCTTTTTGACGGGTCCTCTTTCTCTTCTTCTTTTGGTCTTGAGGTTTGGGGGCTCTTTGTATAAAACAACGGTGGTGGTCAGCGTTGACGTACTGATGACAAGACGGGCAATCCACGTGCCAACAAAGGTGACGTTGAATGCGGGACAAGCCCACATTTTGTTGA
>CAXIQD010000140.1:0-28000 GCA_964030785.1 Siderastrea siderea | reverse complement strand
AATCATTTTTTCAGTCTAAAGCTTCAGTTTATTACATGATGATGTAAGATACTGTATCAACCAGTGGCAAATTGACTGTTTTACATAACTTGATAATTTTTCATATCTTTTGGCAAAAAACAAAAAACTCTAAGCACAAAAAAATACGTTTAAGTTAAGTTACATTGTAATGTACATAAGAGATTTTTGGGGGCATATCTTTTTAATTTGTTTTTGACAAATGCTATCAAAATTAGATTGAAATATAATAGCGGAGCCTGCGGGCAAAGCCCGCCAGCGGAGCTCCATTGCTAAGGAAATTTGGTAATGTATCGATGCGAAAAATTTTGGTTGTGACGTCAGCGTACGTCCGTCCGTCCGTCCGTCCGTCCGACCGTCCGTACAGACTCTGGGGGAGGGGGAGGGAAGTCCCAAGGCAACCCGACCGGGAGTGGGGAATGCCATCTTTTCTTGGCGGGAAATCGCGCGGTGCTTTTGGGCAACCGGCGTGAAATCGCATGACCATCGTCGCTTTTGAAAAAGAGGTTTCTTTAAAAAGCTTAAGTTTATTTAGCAAAACGATTGTTCGACGGTACTGTAGTTTTAAACTTGAGAAAAAAACATTTAATGCCTATAAATGGAAAGAAAAAGTCCAAAAGAATACTGGTAGTAGGCGAAAACTTCAAGTTACGAAAGCTGCCTTCAAAGGACCTCATCGCTTTGTTTTCTTCACGGCGGAGAGCTTGCCTTGTTCTGAAACACAACCGAGTAAGTGAAGTTTTTAAAGGGTTTAAGGTGCATGATTTTGAGTATTTATTACGGTCAAAGAAATTACATTTTGAAATTGAATTTATGTCATTAGAAATGTGTCATTTACTTCTGACTTCAAAAAATTATTAGAAAACGAGCTCAGATTTGTGACAGATGTAGTCTTAGAATATTTTGCCATGCTGGAAGTGTAATGCGAATTGCATTTAAGTGTAAACTTACGAGTTTTCGAATAAACTTTTTCAAAAATGATTTCTCTGTTTATTTTGTGTTTGTTTATTCATAACAGTAGGTCAAAGCACAGTCGCAAGGCAACTGCACAAGCATCACTTACGGCGAATAATTACTTTCAATTTTAACTGTCGGATCGGTTTGTGCAATTGTCGATTTTCTTGTCCTAGAACTTTTCAATAGTAAGCGAAGCAGTTGTCGGTTTAAGACTATTTTATCCGAAAAGCTTCCGAAAAACAAGTTTTTTTGCGTTCCTCAAAGCGCCTAACCTTAAATGGGCTTACTTCGCATCCGCAAAACTTATGCCATAATTTAAAGCGTGTTTGGTGTTTGCTCGTTTTCAATCTTGATGGTATAAATTTTGACCAGACTAATAGGGGTAGTTCATGTTATTTGTTAACTGAACATCTGAACGCGATGAAGATAGCCCATTTACTTCAGAATAAGTATTATTTTGTTGTTGTACATGAGCGCTGTTTCAAGTTCATTCAAGCCAACAGCCAATAATCCAAGGAGATTTGACAAGCCTTGACAGTTATTGACAGGATATGGAAACATTTAAAAAACCAAGCAAGACTGCTCCTGAGTAAAATATGTGTTCAGTTTGATGCCCGAAAAAAAAATTAAGCTGTGCTCAGCCTCTAGAATGAGCTTTCGAGCTTGGTTTTACAGAACAGATCCTCAAAATCTTGGAGGACAATTCGGAACACTTTCGGGCTTTTTGAGAAACACTTTTCGAAAGGGAACGAGCCAAAGAAAGCCCCGAAATATATTTCAGAGCGAAAAGTTTCAGGACTATTTTTGAGAAACGAGCACCAGTTTATTCCTTGGAGGCTCCGCTTTTAGGCATGGCTAAATCTATATATTATGTACTTGTAATATCAAAGTACATACACTGTAATCACTATGCAAGAGCTTGCTTTGCAGTTGTGCGTGAGTGGCAATTGTGCATGTGTTTTTAAATTCTAAGTGAACAGCTCCTAAACCAATTTGATGAAATTCAGCCAGAGTTGTAATATAGTTTTCCAGCAATACCATGTCTGCAAATTTGAATTTTCCTTCTATTTGAAAGGTTTAGCTTTTTTTTCCAGAGGTACATGTAGTGCCTTTTATCTCTCAGCCTTACATTGTGAATTTTTAATTTTATTTGAAAGTTTTAGCTTATTTTCTTAAGGTACAAGTAGTACTTTTTATCTCTAATCCATACTGACACATGGAACTTTAGCAGCTTACAAACAAACACAGATGCAAACACAGATGCAAAAAATCTGAATCACGGTTTGTGAGACCACTGCATAAAGAATCAAATCCAGTGGCAATTGGAAGATGTACAGGAGAATTCATATTTTTTGAAAGAAATTAAATTTTTAACCCTTTATTAGAATTGTTAAGCTTTAATCAATGGTTTGTACAAGTGTTTGTCAAAACAATGGACGTTACAGTAGCCCGTATGCAGACGGTCCTATGGAGTGGCTGATGACTTAATAGTCTAGCAATGGAAACATTTTTGGTTCCTCTGCTGAATTTGATTTGCAGTCGTAAAAGCCCTGGCTGATCAGTGTTATTTTGCAAATGTATCAAGTTCTGTAAAGTATCTTAATCAACATCTTCAGACGACAGTGCAATGCAACACTTTAGTTTTAACATTTTCTTTTTTGTTTGGCTCTTCAGTAGAGACTAAAATATTTCAGTCAACCAAAGTAAAATTTTGCAAAGTACAGTGTGTGTACCTGTAAATGTGTCGAATGTCACAACCATTTTTAATCCCTAGGCCGTCACTTGCAAAGCTGAAAAGTCATAAGCCAACTTAGAGTTCAGTTAATGTTTATAGGGTTGCTCCATGTTTAAAATCGATTTGGTATTGGAAAGTTTTGTTAAGATATACATTGTATAATCATTATTCACTGTACGTTGTTGGTTTTGGTGGTATGGCAATTGTAGTGCATGTTTATATTTTGTACCCTGGCCATTTGAATTTCCATAGAATATGTATTAGAAATTGCAGTACAGTTTGCAATAAAAATTATCATTGAGGCACATAAGAATTGCTTGGAACGTTTGTCAAACACTGTTAACCAAAAGCCTGGAAAGCCCAGGGAAACCTGGGCTTCTAGGTTTTTGAATTCTTAGAACATTGGGCTTGAGGCTTTTCAAGTACTGTGATGTTTTCCAACCACACTAACCGGGCTTTTCAGGTGCATATGATATGTTCGAACCAGACTTTCTGGAAAACCCTGGTAAAACCAGACAAACAAGGTTTTTGAGGTTTTGTTTTTGAACCAGACGTACCAAGAAAGCCTGGTTAAACCAGGCTAACCAACCTTTTCAGGTAATTTTTTCGAACCAGACTCGCCATAAAAGCCTGGTTAAACCAGACTAACCTGACTTTTCAGGTTATAATTTTCGTCCCTAAACCGGCCTTACCAGGCTTCTGTGGTACAATACAACCAGGCTCACCCTAAAAGCCTGGTAAAACCAGCCTTACCAGACTTTTTACCAGACTTGTTTTCTTCACAAAAGCCTGGTAAGTCTGGTTGAACCAGACTTGACCAGGCTTACCAGACTTTTTACCAGGCTCTTGGTGCAAGGGTAGTGTAGAGCAACACAAAGTTCATCAAGATCGTGACTGTGTTAGTTTAATTCCTGCTAACATTGCTAGAAAAAGAAACGGTTAAGGTTATACTATCACAAAGCCAACACAACCTGTGTGGCCTTTTCTGTCATTATCATTAAAGGGACACGTGAGAAAAGTTGAAAAGAACTGCGCATCCCAAAACATTGCGGGAAATATTTACACCATTTCAGCTCAAATTAAACGTAAGCTGTAGAAGTCGTTAGGTCATGCCATACTTGCAGCTTCAAACGCCACAGAATCTGATAACAACGGAAAAGATTTACCACACTTTTGGGCCACAACGGTGACATGACCCTACGACCGAGATAACCGTAGCAAGCGCCAAGATTTGCCCATAAGAGATACGAGACACAACCAATACTGATACCAATAATATTTATTATTTTTTTTATTTCTAGAACGCTTTATACTAAGGCTCTAAAGCATTCTTGAAACAAGAAATATAAACTATAAAATGATTAAAAACGAATAAAACGCTTTGCTAGACATCGATAACTCTTATTTTGACAATAGTTAAAAAGTTAAATCAGAAAAAAAAATAACGATTAAAAAAGCGCAATTTCAAAGTCTACAGAAGGTTAAAAAAATGCGATACGAAACAAATGAGTTTTCATTTTCAGTTTAGATTTAAATTAATTGAAGTTTCCGTAAGTTCTGATTTCATAAGGAACGGAATTCCACAATTCAGGCGCAGCAACGCTGTGAAGGCACGGTCTCCAACGACCGATGCACGGTCTCCAATGACCGAAGCAATCGCCAGGTTAAGCGTAGTTTAGACACGAGAAACGGGGTCCGTTTCTCGGAACTTTGGTTGACGTACAGAGCCCAGTAGTGTGTGTCTTTTGTTTGTTTGTTTGTTTGTTTGTTTTTTAATCGTTTTTAATCGTTCAGGGGTAATTTTGAGTGTGTACTTGTCCATGTGTTCTGTAAACATATTCTGTACAAATAAATTAGTTTTTCGGGCCAGATATTGTCGGAAGTTTCGCGAAACGGCTCCTGGATGGCAAAGCACAGTCACTGAGACAAGTTTACTGCCTTTAAAGGCCCACCTTTACCCAAACGGCCTTGTGACCGTTTGTTATTGTTTTTAAAAGGCTTTATTGTTCTTCTTGCGATCTGATTGGTTGCCAGAATATTCCTGCGAGCGAGAAAATCGTCACGTATATTCAAAACAAAGCCAACAGCCAAAGCGCAGCGATTTATTTTGCGAAGTTGCACCAACCTACGACCTCAATCTACAAGTCTTTTGGCTTCCATGAAAGTCATTTACTCCCAAAAACGTTGGAATTATCTGCAGTTCGCGATGTGGAAATTTCAAGGGCATAGAAAGCGACAACTCAGCGAAAGCGACTGGGCAGAAGACTCCAACATTTACTTCGACATTCGATTGTTTTGATTTGCAAATTGCAATCCTCTTGTCTTATATGGTGACAGTGATTTGGAAGGTCTTTGCTGGTCACACTGAGGTTGGTATGTAGGGAAATAAACAGCGCATACGCCTCGATAGCAACTCATTGATTATCGCTCGCAAAATAGCACCTGTCCGGTGTCTTCCACCTAACAATTTTAACCTTTGAAAGCCAGCCATACGTTTGTACTAAGTACAGGTTAGACAATGAACGCGAGTGTTCTATGGGATATAGTGTCTCGAGCAAAGATAGAATGGCACGAAGCCGCAGGCCGAGTGGCATTCTATCTTGCGAGGGACACTTAATATCCCATAGGACACGAGCGTTCATTGTCTAACCGTCTTAGAACATGGTCACACCCACGAAGAATTTCGTTTTTGCGTGCAGATTTCATTTTTTTCATTTTAACTTTTTAGTTCTCACCTTGAAATCACGTTGCTATTTCGTTTACGATATTTCTGCCATCGTACACATGCCTTTGAGTTGCAATTTTTAGAGTGCTTCACAGCGCGTAAACAGCCATGGGCCAATACACGTAAATTTGGAACTGAAGGCACTGATTGCCACTAAAGATTTGCTAGATATACACTGGTGAAAGCATTCCTCGACGCGCTACAGCCACCGACACCCGCAAATGGGGAACCTGCAGGAAAGCCAAGAGGCCAAAGTCAAGTTCAAGTACAACGCTCGTAGTCCGGCAAATACAGAGAAACAAGTCTGTCCTTCTATTTCAATTAAGGTCTGAACATTTCTCATTTCATGTAAAGTAATGGTTTTTCTTTTGATTCGCTTTTTGCTGTGCTATTACACCGTAACACTTCATTTTTTTTTTAAACACAAAAGTTAATGAGTGTTTCTGACATCCCCGTTGAAGCTGTTGTTTTTATCGATTTAGTTACAAATATTCACAGAGAATTTGTGCATTCATTAGTAAATTTTACTTAGTCATTAGTATTCTCTATATAGAGCATACTAATGACAAATGACAAATGAGCATACTAAACAAAGCAAAACAATGCCTCATTAGTATGCTCTATGAGATAGAGCATACTAATGACCATCCTCGGAGACCCAGGGGCAGCTAGTCGGGACGACGGGATTTTCATGGGCGAAAGTTTACAACAAGAGCAGGAGAGCCCCTGGGCACTTACTCTTACCGAACGAGTTCCAGAAGCGTTTGAAATCCCGCCTTCTGATTGGCCAGAAAAATATTTTTCTGGCCAATCAGCGAAGAGGAACAGCCGGGCGACTCTTATGTCTTCTTACACGAGGTTGTTTTCCTCATCGAACGCCGTAGTAGCGTGGCCCGTTCAACGGGAACATTTTTGAGGAGAGCTTCAGAAAAAATAAATAAATAAATAAATAATAAATAAACGAAGTCGAGGAAATCGCAAACTATAACGTGACCGCAAGAAAACAAACACTCACAGGGATTTATCGAAGGTATCGCAAAGTTTTGGAGCTAGCGACTTCCTCTTTCTCCAATGTAACTAATTATTTCTCCTTCTTCGTTGATCTTCGTCTGAAACTTTCCATCTCTGATGCACGGGCCACGCAACTATGTTGATCGAGCGTGTCATGTCAGGTACTAGAGAGAACTAGTTCTCTCTAGTACGTGACATGACGTCGCTTCGACCGTTAAGCAGAAAATCGCCCAGATCGGCCTCCAGAAGCTCGGAAAAGCAATAAAAACGCAGCAAACACATAACAGGTAATGTTTTTCAAACTGTATTTCCATTTTAATGCATTTTCAGCGGAAAACTGCCGATTGTTTTCGATCGAATTTCAGTTCCATACAAACACTCATATTACGCTTTGGTTAACTGTGGTTCCCACGCTCGAGTAACTATTAGCCTCACGTAACACTTGAGAAAGGGGAAGTCGCTAGCTCTAAAAATTTACGATACCTTTGATAAGTCCGCCGTGAAAAATCCCGGTGAGTGTTTGTTTTCTTGCGGCCACGTTATAGTTTGCGATTTCCTCGACTTCGTTTATTTATTATTTATTTATTTTTTCTGAAGCTCTCCTCAAAAATGTTCCCGTTGAACGGGCCACGCTACTACGGCGTTCGGTGAGGAAAACAACCTCGTGTAAGAAGACACGAGAGTCGCCCGGCTGTTCCTCTTCGCTGATTGGCCAGAAAAATATTTTTCTGGCCAATCAGAAGGCGGGATTTCAAACGCTTCTGGAACTCGTTCGGTAAGAGTAAGTGCCCAGGGGCTCTCCCGCTCTTGTTGTAAACTTTCGCCCATGAAAATCCCGTCGTCCCGACTAGCTGCCCCTGGGTCTCCGAGGATGACTAATGACTATATAGAACTACTAATGAATGCAGAAATTCGCTGTAAATACTAATTTTACCCCACAATTTCGCTGTGCTTCAAAGCCCCCGCCACTTTACATAATTTAAGACAGTTTATGGAATATAGAGCATGTAAATGCCGGACACTGATTGGCTGAGTGGGTGTGACCATGTTCTAATCTTCGATCAAATCTACCTGGCCTAAGAAAATAATTATTGAATTCAATCGTACGACGATAGACACTGAGGAAGAAAAACCATTCATTTTTTACACAGTTGCGAGCCACTCCGGTCACATCGCGCGAATAAAATCGAATCGAACGACTCAAACTTACTTGCCAAGGTCCCGCATCCAATACAATCAGGAATTCAAACAACATCACTACAAGAGATTCATTAAACTGCTGTAACTTTGCTTCATAACACAAGCTCCTCTGAGACGAATACTGACAATATTTTCGTTCGTGATAACCCTATAGCATTTTTATCTGCAAGGTATCATTTGGCAGGAAACATATTGGACGAAAGAAGAGCCAAAAAAATACGTTTGGCCGGCACAGTCACAAATAATTCCAGGAAACAACAGCCTGATAATTAAAGAACAAATTCCTGCATGCCTTATGAACGATTTTCGACAAGATGACTCCGGAGAAAACGGATTAAAAACAAAAAACAGCCCAGAAACAATTTTGTGTTACACGAAATTCTTTTAACATCAAGCGCGGCGCGCAAGTTCTTTTGGGTGAAGGTGGGCCTTTATATTAAAATACAAAACATTTTGATTCCTATTTATATTCACCACTACTAGACGGGAATGGTGTGCAGCTCGAACTATGAGCCTGAGTGTTTATTGCCGTCCGAATAACGTTACATGGTTCAATATAGTGACTAACGAATACATACAATCAATTCTAAACAAAGTCACTCAGGCTAAACTAGCCGTGTGCGCCGCCTGATACGAAAGCCCAAAAAACCCAATGGGATAAATTTGGGAACGTATTCCCCAACCAAATGCAGCTGCACAAACCTTTGGGGGTTAAAGGCGAAAAGAAATTGGAGAACAATATAAATAAAAAGTTGAAAGTTCGAGAGCTGAGATGAATACATTACAATCCTCAAACAGTTATATACCTAACAACAATAGAGCCAATTAACGCGATAACGGCTCACATGCGTTCATACCAGTAGGAAATTATTTACACTCTTTGTCACTCCCACTTACAGTTTAGTTCCGTCGAATGTAAATACATTTATCTTTTGTTTGTGTGAGTCGCCCTATAGTAAAAAAAAAATTAGCTTAAGATGTTTGACGTTGTCCTCGTGAGCTCGTCGGGTGGCCTCGTTCTGTTTTTCAATGAATCTTCTTTTCCACTCAGTCATCTGATACGAGTGCCGCTGTTTTCTGTCTTTAGTTAGCTGCTCAATCTGTTGGTTTCTAAGAGCCTCAGCGAAATGACGGGTACATGAAACAAGATAAGAGTTCATGTCGGTGAGAGTTACAATTTGAATCCACTTGTGTTAAATACCCTATTCTCTCGATTAAACGCCGCCTTATTTGAACCCGGCATTTATATATTAAACGGGGATTTGATTTCGTTATTTTTAACAGGCACTAATTTATAGCAGAATCTAGCAAAAACATAAGGAGAACATAAATAAAATGTCACCGATTTCGTTTGCAGTCGACAAATTTCAAAAAAAGGCGGCAGTAGAGTGTAGAATGCATTACGCATGCTTGCTTTAGCTAGAACGCTACAAAACTAGCCCTTCTCGCGATCAGGAGTCTACATTATTTGTGTTTTTTTTTGTTTGTGTTTTTTTTTACACACAGACGAGAATCTCTTTAAGTACGCTTTATTCCGTTTGAATTTCCACCAAAACCTGTTTGTCAGAGGTATTTCATGCGAACGTAGGTGCTACGCCCTTTTAATTTCGTTTTACTGGTACATTGCGATGCGAACTTACCTCACCAAGTTAAATAATCGACGGTTTGCTCAGCGAATTTAGTTAGCATTTTCATGGAAAATCTCTTATTACGTGAAAACAACACAGAACCGCAAAAACGTTTTTTTTTCAGGGCATGTTATTTTTAGCGTTCGTGTACACTAAGTAGTAAACGTCCGCTGACCAAAATTCGTGCTCATTCGGGGAAGGCGGCACCGGGATCTTTTTAACGGTCGAGCGAGCTAGTATAGCGCAAACCAATGTGCAAATGGCTTTCAATCTGATGGAAATTCAATGCAAATAATATAGAAGAACCACTTTTCCTTCGTCTATGGCTCGTACATCATTTCAGGTATGTTTTTTTTTACTCTTGGTTGGTAAATGTTTGTATTCAGTTATATTTCTCACGCGGTCCGCTCAGTCCACGAGGACTTAGTAATTTAAATAGAGGGTCATTGAATTGAATTTGTCTTGATTCGATGCTTGTGTCTTGCATTTAACTTAAATAATGTTCTTTAATAGTTATGTAACACATAAGTTATTGTAAGAACCTTTTGAGATTTAAACTTTCAATTCATGGACAGAACTTTCAGAACTTTGCCCCCATGTCCTCTGAATTCCATAATCCTTTATCCCCATTCCTGCAGAATTGCCGTTTTTTTTCCAAGTTCCCTTTGGTTTTGGGCAACATTAGCTGCTTAGATAACTTTGCTTTTCAATTAAGGGCTGTCAGTTAGCTATTAGTCACATGTTCATATGCATATAAAGAAACCCAATTGCTTTTTGAGTAAATTATTAATAGCAACAAAAGACAAGTTCATCCATAACACTGATCTATACTCCGCCATTACACATGTTAGGCATCATGGCTCTTAATACAGTAAAACTATGAAAACCATGAATTATGTTTGGACTGTTATTATGTTGGGAAAGAAAACCAATCAGATACAAGACGAATGAAGCACAAGCCGCAACGGTATTTCATTAAATTTGTGGTTTGCATTTTTTTCTCGTGGTTTGATTTCGCACCTGATTGGTCGGTCATGACACAATGAACATTCCAAGATAATTCTTAGTGTTCGTGGTTTTATTAGTCACATGTTAATCATAGCCCTGAGGAATAACACGGTATGCTTCGGTGTGTTTATGCCAGGATCTCCGCAAACTGAGCCAGCATGGCTAAGCAGGCCAGTTTGGCTCATTGGCCTCTTAAGGTCCAGTAATACGGGTAACATTTTCGTGCAACCTTCCTCGCAACAATGTTGCGTTGCAAGTTGAGATTGTTTGTTGCATGTATTACCACCTCTGCGCATAACAAATTTTCATGTTTCAAAAAGTAGAAGCAACAAATTTGTTGCACAAAAAGGTGTTAATATGCGCAAGAAACAATCTCAACTTGCAAAGCATCATTGTTGTGGAAAAAGTTTTATGAACAGGTTGCTCGTATTACTGGGCCTTTAGAGGCCAATGAGCCAAACTGGCCTGGTTAGCCATGCTGGCTCACACACTTTGCAGTTACATAAGAAAATCTCATTCCAGTTCGCTGGGATCCTGGTAAGGCAATGCTGGGATTCCAGGTAGCCAGGTAGAAAAATTTTAGTGTAAGGGTGTATGCTCAGCAAACTAGGCATACACTTCCTTGTTATTCACTTTTGCTTCAGAACATAACAGTTCATCAGTAAGCCGATATTTTTCTTGTATAAGATTTTTCTTGTATAAGAGTATGGATTGGGTGTATCCTCACCCTTGTGGGGGGCGGGGTGTACTCAATAAAGTTTTATACGGAGAGGCTCTGTCTGGAGGTTCAAACCCTTCCCTTTTAATATAGTAATTTTTACCAAAATGGTACCGAGAGCAAAATTTGCACCCCTTTGCTATACCTCAAGGATAAACCAAAACCATAGAATTTCCTATAATTGCATAATTCTACCCGGGCTTTCAGTCATTCTGGTTCAGCTACTCAAAGGCTGCAAGCCTTTATGTGTTTCGTGTTGTCATTTTTACAGAAATTTGGCACACTTTCCCAAACTTTTCTTTAAGCCACCATCTCGTCCACTTTTCAGTTGATTTTGTAACCTTTTCATGTACTAAAATGACAATTTTTCCCTACCCTTTAGTAAACTGTGAGCTTAAAAAAAGTCACCACCTTTGGCCAGAGCCTCCCCTTAAAACCATAAATAGGGAGTACACCGCTTCCTCCCAGGATCCTCACTTGAAACTGTGTGGTAACCTAATATAATATTCTAGATTGACTGACTAGTATGAATTTTTTTTTTGGTATTTGTAGGTGTGATTTCATTTGAGACAAAAAGTATTAATACTTAGGGGCAAAAGGAACAATTTCAGGGTGAGTAAAGATAACAAAAAGATGGAAAATAAGGACTGACAGTTTGACTCCCAAATGCGGATGAATCAGAAACCATTGCTTGCCCAATCGTGTGGTTTGGAAGGGAGAATTCCCCTTTTGTGGGCATGTCACAAATTATTTAATAGTATTTTACATGTAATGTAATTCACTGATAGAGAAAAAGAGATGATGAAGATGACAAATTATATGTATATGTGTCCCCCATACATGCCCCATACCATAGGCTTTCCAGCTTAAGTTACTTTAATTTGGATCAACCAAAGCCAGCAGGTACATATATTAATTGCAAAGTGAAGTTGAAATGTTTGTTGGGCTACACTAGAACTGTACTTGTATCTCAGCTGCTTAGATATGAGCACTTTCTTAGCTGTTGAAATCATTCTTGTGTTTCTTAAATCTCCTTATGTTAATATTAATGATCCAAAACAATAACTATTGCATTTGTGTATTTATTACAAATTTAACATACCGGTTATGACAGTAAGCCAAAGAGAAAAGCTTAACAAGTAAACAACATCTCACTTCTAGCTGTCTTTATTCAGTCGAGGTTTGACAGTTATTCTCGTTATTCTTGACAAAACAGGAACAACTGAATAGTGAATGCAGTACAGTAAGTGGCACCAGTTAACATCATTCTGGTTAAGGCTTTCAATTCTTCTTTAGGACGGTGTCTTGTTTTGTTACTGCGCATACATTCTGCGCATCTCAGGATATTCAGGGTAATAAATCCATGACTACCGTCTCGAATTCAATATAACAAATCTAATCACTGTCCATATAGCTAGGTGAAGTCAGTGTAGTGAGCATAGTCGGTGTAGTTCGTGTAGTCAGTGTAGTCACTGTAGTTCGTGTAGTAGGCGTAGTCGGTGTAGTCAGTATAGTTGGTGTAGAAGGTGTAGTCAGTGTAGTCTATGTAGTTAATTTAGTCAGTGTAGTTGGGGTGGTCAGTGTTGTCGTGACTACACTGACTACACTGACTACATCCACTACACTAGCTGACTACACCAACTACTCTGACTACGCTGACTAGTACACCAACTACACTGACTATGCTGACTACACCGACTACACTGACTGCACCGACTACACTGACTACGCTGACTACACCGACTACACGGATTACACTGACTACACGGATTACACCGACTACATGGACTACGCTGACTACACCGACTACACCGACTACACTGACTACACCGACTACACTGACTACGCCAACTACTCTGACCACTCCGACCACACCGACCACACTAACTGCATCGAGTACATCGACTACACCGACTACACCGACTACACACGACTACACCGACTACACCGACTACCCGGACTACGCTGACTACACTGACTACACAGACTACACTGACTACACTGACTACACCGACTACACTGACTACACCGACTACACCCACTACTCCGACCACACCGACCACACCAACTACGTCGACTACATCGACTACACCGACTACACCAACTACACTGACTACACACGACTACACCGACTACACCGACTACATTGACTACAATGACTACACACAACTACACTGACTACAATGACTAGAACTTCAACAAACTACACTACATACAGCAAATACAGTCTCTCTTTCAATTGCATAAGATAGAGATAGACTATGAAATGTATACTCATGACAGTAGTTATGGATGCATTACCAATATTCGGGTTTCTTAAGGAATTTGCCCCCTTATACCAATTTTTATGTGCAGTTTAAGACTATGCGGAAACAGCAGATCTTTGCAAGGCCTTCCAATAACCCTTGCTAAGATCCACTTTTTCCCCATAGTCATAACCTTTGCAAAAAATACATCTGTATTAATTAGGAGGCGCCGTCCTTAAGAAAAATTAACCTATCAACATGTTTGTCACATATGGTGGGTCAGATTTGTTGTATTACCATTATACTTTAGTACCATTCTACTGGGACACAAGTTACATGTACATGCAACTCTGAACCATTATTTTCTTTTATAAACCCGAAGTGCTCTCATGCGCTTGCCTTTCCTTTTTTGTTTTGTACGATTTCAAAAGACATGGCCATATGAGCCTTCCAGACCGCCATGTTTATTGACAAAGTGACGGTCAGTTCTCCAAGAAAGGGGGGGGGGGGGGGCCGTAAAGATAATATTCGAACCACCATTTTGCACACAGACAAGACCAAGGAGACAAATGAAGTCTGTTTTTTTATGAAAACAAAGCAATATTGTTACTTGGTTTCAAAACAATGGACATAACGTACAGCAGAGAACAATGGAGGCATTTTTCAATGAAGGGAAAAGGACTACAGGACATCATTTGAAAACTATCTTAACTATCAATAATTAACTAAACTATCGCGATTGCCATCGATAGTTGAATTTTGCGATCAATGCGTCGCTATCGGAACACTCCAATCGCAATGCATTGATAGTTCAATCTATTGTTACACTCCTATGCATGTTAGGAGTCTATGCTACTTTTCATCCTGTACAATGTCGTACAAGGTAGTGATAAAAATATTGTCATTTGCTAACAATACACATATAGCCCAGAACCTCATATGGGGTCACTTTTTAACACTTCCATTATTGGCAATTTAGTTAAGTGTTATTGTACATATTATCTTTTCAGGCCGTGGTTGGTTGACGGAAAAGTAACTTAACAATATTATAGAGTGCATGTACCTGATGAATAGCACATGCATGGGGATACACCCTTATATCTTCAAAATATTAGTCAAAGTAAAGATGTTGCATTCTTAGCTAGGGTAGGGAATGAAAGAGCTATATGAAACTTGAACCGAAATGTCTAAAGCTGTTCTTAAGTTAAACTCAGATCATTACACCATAATTGCCTTGTACTTGCTTACTGTTTACATTTTTTTGTTATTTCCACAGGTCTCAAGATACAAAGCGAATCCCAAAACAAAAACAAAATAAAATACATGCAATCGCGTAAGAAATATAAATAGCCAAGGGCATCACGAGGATTTCTACAGTGTATTTTTAATGTTGTCACTTTTTGACACCCATAAGCGGTATCAATCACACAGATGCAGATTCATTTGCTTAGGTGATGCTGCCGGTGCTCGTTGGTGTAACCAATGTGCCTGCATTATTTTTGCATTAGTTTTCTTAAATGTCTATTTTTAAAAGCCCTTTTTGAAGGCATGTATCCATGCCTATTATGAATTCATACAGTGTAGTGGTTGTAGACCAGTGTGTTGACGCAAACCTACTGAGAAGGTCTGCTTATAAGGTTTTCTATGCTGGAAATGTTCAACACGTTATTTCTTCAACAATAAAGATTACAGAAAAGGCTTTTTGTCTGTCATCTCACTACATGGTCTACAATGTAGTCGCCCTTTTTCAATTTACATGATATTTGCAGCCTTCTTTATTCGATTTACATGATTATTGACAGGCCCCTTTATTTGATTTACATGCTATTTACAGGCTCCTTTAATCGATTTACATGACATTTACAGGCTCCTTTATTAGCTTTACATGAAAATTTACAGGCTCCTTTATTCGATTTACAGGAAAATTTACAGGCCCCTTTATTTGATTTACATGCTATTTACAGGCTCCTTTATTCGACTTACATGATATTTACAGGCTCTTATTCGATTTACATGGTTTTTACAGGCTCCTTTATTCGATTTACATGAAAATTTACAGGCCCCTTTATTCCATTTACAGGCTCCTTTATTTGGTTCACATGATAATTTACAGGCTCCTTTATTCGATTTACATGGTGTTTACAGGCTCCTTTATTCGATTTGTATGTGTAATCAAATGGTGACGAGTGAAATTAGGAAATAATTTCACGCGCGTTTTGTCAAAATTCTAATAATTTCCCGAGCCTTTAGGCGAGGGAAATTATTAAAATTTTGACAAAACGCAAGTGAAATTATTTCCTAATTTCACGAGTATACCATTTGATTACCTATTAATATCATGGGAGACAAATTACAGTCACAATCGTGGGGTTTTGACTTGTTTATCGCATCGAGAACTCCTTGAGCATTGAAACGGTTTAACGGCTAAAGTTCACATTTTTCTGAGTGAAATAATGAACAAATCTTGTGACAGGTTTTTACCACGCTTTGAAGATTTCGTGTTTTTTGTAACCGACAGCAAAATACACCAGTCTCTGAATTTTTACTTAAAAGGTACCAAAGCAAATCGCTTGGCAAAGGTTATCCGCGTTTTATCCGGCAAATTCACTGAATCGCGCACTACGTTGCTCCATCGAGCAAGGCTCAGAAGGCTTCACAAATACATTCAAAATACGCACAGCAAACTTGTTTTAACGAAAGTAAACTTCGGAAGCAAATTTGTATTTAAAAACTGACCTTTATTCCACTCGAAGAAGTGCCCAAATCCACTGAATTACTTCTCTGAGTTCGTGGTCAATCACTCGATCGCTGCAACTGGCTCGCCGTTCAAAAATTTTCGCTGTCATACTATCAAAAATAATCTCTTCTTTTTAACTCGCAGGTGATTTCTGAGAAGTTCAGTCAATTAAAAGTCAAAATTTACAGATTACCAATTGTGTCCTCAATGAATATTTCCAGAATTGCTGTAGTTCTGCACAAAACATCTTCATCATTAATCTCAACGCCATCTTGGCGCTGAGCTACAGACCCGTTGCCATGGCAATTTTGTAATTTCACATGTGAAATTATAAATTAACGCTGAAATTTCGCGCCAAAATTAAGGAGTAATTTGTCACCCATGATATTAACATGATATTTACAGGCTCCTTTATTCGATTTACATGGTATTTACAGGCTCCTTTATCCGATTTACATGATAATTTACAGGCTCCTTTATTTGATTTACATGATAATTTACAGGCTCCTTTATTTGATTTACATGATAATTTACAGGCTCCTTTATTCGATTTACATGGTATTTACAGGCTCCTTTATTCGATTTACATGATAATTTACGGGCTCCTTTATTCCATTTACATGATATTTACAGGCTCCTTTATTCGATTTACGTGGTTTTTTCAGGCTCCTTTATTCGATTAACATGAAAATTTACAGGCCCCTTTATTCGATTTACAGGCTCCTTTATTCGATTTACATGTAAATTTACAGGCCTCTTTATTCGATTTACATGGTATTTACAGGCTCCTTTATTTGATTTACATGAAAATTTACAGGCTCCTTTATTCGATTTACATGATATTTACAGGCTCCTTTATTCGATTTACATGGTTTTTACAGGCTCCTTTATTCGATTTACATGAAAATTTAGAGGCCCCTTTATTCGATTTACAGGCTCCTTTATTCGATTTACATGGTATTTACAGGCTCCTTTATTTGATTTACATGAAAATTTACAGGCTCCTTTATTCGATTTACATGATATTTACAGGTCCCTTTTTTCGATTTACATGGTATTTACAGGCTCCTTTATTCGATTTACAGGAAAATTTACAGGCCCCTTTATTCGATTTACATGATATTTATAGGCTCCTTCATTCGATTTCCATGATATTTACAGTCTCCTTAAAACCATTTACATGTTATTTACAGGTAACCTTTAGTCGATTTACATACTATTTACATGGTCTATGTCCGTTGGTTTGAGAAATTTACAGGATCGTCTTCATAATTTACATGTTTCACTTTAAATATTTACATGTTTTTTACAGGAATATCTCAAAACATGTAAATGGGTAAGAAGTATGGAAATTATCATTTACAGTATCTTTTTGACGATTTACATGTTATTTACATGCTTTTTACATACTATGTAAATTTTCAACTTTTCCAGCGGGAGCAAAAGAAATTGAACTAATGTACTGGAGTGGTTCATGAACCTTTTTAAATAGCGGGAGTTATTTTAAATTTGGCCACGTATACCCGGCATCCAATATTCGAGGACCGGCGTTTAATACGGTAGTACGTAGTGCTTTGCTACTTGTGAGATTTACTAACAGCCATCAAAATTTGTCGCCGCGATGATTCGGGACAAAACAAAAGTAACACAGACAACAAACAAATGAAAATAAAACAAAGATCTTACCTGCCCTCTCTCTTCAATCTCGTTCCCCTGCCGATCTAGTTCAAGGAATTCTGCAGCTTGTTTAGCTTGCTTTTGGTGGGTTGAATTATGCTGTAGCCTCCTATTTATGTCTGTCATTTTTCGGCCCTCTGCTAAAAGTACAGTAAGTAGAGATTTAGCGGCGCCCTTTCACAATCGTCATACAAACATCAGATCTGGCAACTGGCTCTTATTTCAGCAAATTTATGTGGAAAACGTTGTAACTTGCATGTATTACGTAGTTGTTGTTGTTGTTGGTTATACAATGAGCAGTCTTTCTTTCCGCACAGGAATAGTCGAGGAAAACGAACAAGTAAGGGAGCACGTTTGTTCGTTTTCTTCGACTATCCCTGAGTGGAAAGAGAGACTGCTCCTAGTCTATTGTTCCTGTCGTTGTTACTGTTGTTGTTTTGCAGTCTCAGGTGTTGTGATCTGTACTGTAATTTATTCTTCTTGTAGACTGCAAACAGTATACAAGTCCCTACTTCGCCTTTCTTTCGCGCGTGTTCCCATGTTATTTTCGCCCAACTATCCCCGGACAAAAGGAGGGATTGCTCGTAGTCTCATCTTCCGTTCTTTCAGTACACGTTTATCATTGCATAGGTGTATTTTTTTAAGAGCTTACCCTTGGGCGTGCATTGCACGATAGTAGTAAAAACTTGGCGCCTTTAACCAAGGTGAAGTCACTTACGAGCCAAGGTAGCCCACACGGATACGGAGAGGTTTCTGTAGCACGTAGCAACTGAGAGTATCGCTACTCCCCCCTGGATGGGATGCTAGTCCATCGCAGGTTTACCTCAATGTGTCGTCGGTACCCACTTTATACACCTGGGTGAGGAGAGACAATGTGGGGAAACGTTTCTTGTCTAAGGAAACAGCACGAAGGCAGAGACTGGGCGTCGAACCACCGACCTGATATCTGATAACTGGCTGTAGGCTGTAATTTGGCAAATCAATCCCACGATATGCAAGAAACACTTCAGCCAGATAAATGAAGCAGGTTTTTATCTGGATAAATAAGTAAAACAGAAAATACAGGCTTAGACCGCAAGGTGCTTGGGAGGTCCATAATCATAATGTAAATCACTGTAAATGTCATTGTACTTGCGTACTAGGTCCCTTAAGTCGCAGCTTTGCCGTTTTGATGAAGCATTCAGATGTGGTGCTAATGCAGGATAAAGTTTATTGTGCTTTCAAGAACAAGCATAATGAGCGTACCTTCTCTTGATTTCAATGATAACATGTCCTTGGAAACCACCAAGTCTCTACTCATGCGACGCTTGTTGTATTCATGTTGAGCTCCTTGTCCAGATAAACCCATGCAAAAAAATATATATCAAAATAAAAAAAAGAAAGAAAGAAAGAAAGAAATAATGATTGTTATATAAACAGGGTTTTGCACTTTATTTTTGTTAGGGCCAGCTCAAGTAGTCATATTGAGATATTTGGTATTACCGCAAGCTATAAATTGATCATGAATCATGAGCTTTACAGCTGTTGAAGAGCGTTTGACCCATGTTTTTCGTTTTTGTTTTGTTTTTATTTTTTGTTCCGATTTGTTTGGTTTTTTCTATAACTATGCCGCATGCGCACAGGGTCCAGAGGAGCGAAATTCGAGCAGAACGTTTAGTTTTCCTTGCGAAAGACAACCGACGTAATTTGCTGCGAACTTACGTTACTCGCGTTTACCTTTATTTTTATCCCAGGTCAAATTACTGTGGGCCCTTTATCACTGAGATCGACTTACACTAAATAAGAAAAGCCGTTGCCCGAAGGGCAAACGTAAAATCCGAAAAAGGATTATTTTGTCATGACAAGACAGGCTGGAGGCATGCAATATATATGTCAGAACGATACTTCTCTCGTACTGCCCTAGAATTCAACTACAATGGAATACAAATAATTTATAAACAAGAGCAGTATCCGCAGTAGTTCAAGGGAACTCGCTATTTGCGTTGACAATTAGCAAAATCTGGTCCCTGAATTACAGAAATGGTACACAAATGAAGTTATCCTGACGTGTCAATGCTTCTGTCTACTTTTGGAGGAAACTTTTCAAATATATGGAACGGAATAATCACCTGAATTTTCTTTTCCGCGATCGAATGTTTTGTCACGCAAGATCGAGAGAAAATATGGCGAGACCAGTAAATTTGCATGGAAGACCGCTTGACAGTTGTACTATTTTCGGATCCGTCCCCCAAAGAAACGCACGGATCACGAATCCTAAACTGAAATCCGGATTTAGATTTGATCTGATGTATCCACTCGGAGTGTGGATTCTTCAGATCACTAATCTCTATTAATCCATTTTCGGATTTAGGTAAAAAAAAACGAAAAATCCGTTTTTGGATACAAAAAATCCGGATTTGGATTTTCCCACAGAAATGCACCCTAAGACTGGAAAGCAAACGTATAGTGAGAAGGTGGAGGTGGGTGGGGAAAAATGAATCCGACAACCCAAAGGCGTAGATTTGCGCCGAAAAAGGCCTGAATGATGCCTATGTACTTTAAAACAAAGGAATGAAAGTTAACCTGATGGTCACAAAGGGACTCATACTTGAGGGAATAAGAATAAACGTATAATGAAAATTAAATAAATAGAGTGGATCAATTATTTACTATACCACCAGTGAAAGTGGTCTTCTGCAACATAATGGCGTCAATTAACGCTAACAAATCTATTTACGACATTTTTTAAATCAGTCCCTCTTTCCGCCCAGGGATAGTCGAGCAAAAACAACGCACAAGCGCCCGCGAGAATTGCCTGCTGCGTGTAATGAGCCGAAGCACTACACTAGCGGCTTGTCACGCGCGCGTCACATTTTCACGTGGCAGCCGTTTATCGAGTTCGCTCGCGTGCACTTTTACTGGACTACCGCTCATCGGAGAGAGACACTACTCGTAGTAGTCTACGTGATTAAGGGGTCATTTGTTTGTTCGTTCTTTCTCCCTTTGATATTAAAATGGATCACAATATAGCTAGAATAATCCTTATGCTCCTGAGGGGCTATACTTGATAAACTTCAAGATACATAAACAATCTGAGTTTCTTTAGAAGAAAGCAACTAAAGGCACTTTTAAGACTCCAAATGAGGAGCGAAGTAAATCGACGTTTTTAAGTGGCTGTCTCCCTATGATCCTCATTACCCAAATTGGTCACAAAATAGATTTCCTTCAAATCTTGTATGTGAATTACACTTTGTCTGGGTACTTTAAAAACACTTTTTGTTTGGGCTCTAAATGCTTTCTTCGACAGTTTACAAGGGGGGTCCCCTGGTGGACAAACATGGACATTTTATTGGTCCAAAAATGCCAATTTTCAATAACTTTGGTAGCTCTTCACAACACGTAAAATTTGATGCAGGACAAAATTCTACTGTTGGTTGATAAGTACAATTCTTCCTTATGCTCCTGTGTTACTGACATTTCCATGTAGTTGTTTTGAGTAGTTAAAACAGTTCCTTTTATCAACCCAATTTCACAACTTTTAAAAAGTAGGAAAAATGGTAAACAAAAATACATGTTAACAAAAAGTGAGACCTCGTATAGCAAATTCCTTGCAGACATGGCAAGTTAAAGAGTTGGTCTTGGTAATAATAAAATAAAATCGTGCGGCCAGCCGTTTTAAAGAACGTGGAGCCGCTTTGAAATACCAGTATTTCTAAATTATGCAAATTACAAACTACAACCTATGCGTGGAATTTAAGAGCAAATGTGATGCGAGCAATGCTCCTTTACATCAGGAAAACACAAAAATAGTTTCAAACTACAGCACGACACAAATTTGAACTGGTAATATTTCGCATATAGCTTTAATTAAATTGTACAGCATTCAAATAGTTCATTAACTATGCTCAATTCACAAGATAAACAAGTTATAAAGTGCCACTCGATGATTGCTCATTGCGCTTAGCAAGTAACTTTACAAAACCACCTTGATCTAGAAGTATTAATCTGAGAATAAATCAATAAAAGCAAGTCATATTGAGTATATCACAGCTTGTGTTTTGCAAACTAATCTAGCGAACACTTAATGCCTTGCAAAATAATGAAATCAGCGAAGGGCATCTTGTTCTGTTTTCATTTGCACCCATTACCTCAATTATTCTATCATCTTCGATCAAAAACAGATCCGTGCATTTCAGAGATCATCTTAGAAGCGTCAAAACAGTTGGCTTTGGGAAAATTTTTCTTTCAAAAGCCTTCATTTAGACCAAGCTTTCCATTCATTACTTCCCTCATGTTAAATTTTTCAGGCAGTAGCCGCTGACCAGTAGCTAATGTTAACAAACAGACCTGGTACTGCTCCGTTTTGCATTCGCGTTTCTCTTAGCTATCTTAAATTTGAATGTAAGATCGCTCACCAATGAAGGGTGGATTCATTTGAAAATAAGGGTTGGAGGTCTTGAGGGAAAAAGCAAATTTTTGCCCTTAATTTAGAGCTGCAAGCACATAACCACAGTGTGTGACGTGGTTGCTAATTTTTTCGTATTTTTAGCAAGGTGAAATAACGTGATAACTCGGACTTTGGGAGCGCTTCTTAACAAGTTTGAAAATAAACTTCTAGTTTCATCCAAGCTGTTAATTTCTGGAATCTGACCCTGGCGAAACTTCAGTAAAGCAAAAATATTACTACTTGATAGAAATATCCTCCATTGAATACTTTCTGTTTGATAAAACAGTGGTGGGAGCTTGGTCCATGACGACTTAATGGTTGTGATCCAGTTTGCAGTATGTAGCCCCCAGAACCACCTAATAGTGGGGTACTGCCCTTCCAAAAGTGAACATACGATACCCAAAAAGACGTCTTACTTTTGGAATTTCGCCTCGACTTAGTTTTGCTGCGCTTTCTCTAGATTAGCAATATACCGCCAAACATAGTGAATGTCACTTCTGGAGTTGATCGCAGACTAGCCTGGGTAGTATGAGGAACAGGCTTAATCAGTGGAAATTACGAGTATCCTCAGGTTTTTGTTAGGGATTGAATAGCGGGTGAGATACGCGAGCTCGAGCAAAAATTATTCTCCTGTAAGTACGTATATATATACTATGTCTACTAGACTACTCTTAGTCTAGCTGTACAGTAGACGCCCGTTACCTAGAACAGAAACTGGTTTCCTCTTGAATACCCTACTTTATTTTAAATTAACCCTACAATGGGGGGGGGGGGGGGGGGAGGGGGTGCACGGATTCTGCCTTTGCGGACTTGAAACTTTTCAATTATTTTTTAGTATGTGAACAAACACCGCCAAACTTTTATTTAAAAAATTATTTGGGAGCAAATTAGTGTGGTAGGTCAATGTACAGTGAGATTCGCGTTGCTAAGGCAATCAAACTTTGACAGGCGTGTTTTTCTGAACTAATTTGGTACATTACTGTTTTAACTGAAAACAAAAATGACTTTCTCACTGTAGGTGTCATGTTATTAGATAGTTTTAGAGTTCTTTTATTATTTTTGTTTTAGGGAAATCAGGCAAACCATTACGGTGGATCTAAGATGGCCGCCAATTGGAAATTTTGACGTAAGTCTGACGTCGTGTGAAGTCATCATTATCCCTTACCGATCTCAAAGGAAACATTCTTGGACAAAATTTTTGGACATACTTTTGATCCTCTAAGTTTCATTTTCATTGCTTTATTGCTATCGGAGTTTAATGGAGGCCTGCCCCTCAACGGCCACAGAAGACCAAAGAAGGCCCGGTCTAGATAGGGTTAAGGTTGTCTCTTAACTGTAGCTGATTACTTTCTCAAAACTGAAGGAACCTTTCAAAGCCCCAGAAGTCGAAAACAGGAGGGTTATTTTCAAATCTATGAAGACGTGCCCAGCTGTATGAGTTATTTTACCTAGCTGAAAATACCAAAAATTCGAAACCATGGCCCCCATTGTGGTTGTGTGCTTGCAGATCTTATATTAAAGACAAAAATTGGTTTTTTCTCCCCATGAACTCCAACTCTTATTTTCAAATAAATTCACTATTAATTGGTGAAGGATCATGAATTCAAATTTTAGATAGCTAAGAGCCAAAACGCGAGTGCAAAACGAAGCAGTATCAGGTGTTGTTGTTGACATTAGTTACTGGTCAGCGGCTACTGCCTGAATAATATAACACGAGATGTCCGAGAGAACTAAATGCATGGAAAGCTTGTTCTAAATGCAGATTTTTGAACGAAGAATTTTCTCAAACACCGACTGTTTGACGTTTCGAAGATGATCTCTAAAACACACGGATCTATATTTGATCAAAGATGACAGAAAATTGAAGTGATGGGTGATTTCATTATTTTGCTTGGCACTTAGTGTTCGCTAGATTAGTTTGCAAAACACAAGCTGTGATATACTCAATATGACTTGCTTTTATTGATTTATTCTCAGATTAATACTTCTAGATCAAGGTGGTTTTGTAAAGCTACGTGCTAAGCGCATTGAGCAATCTTCGAGTGGCATGTACTTTATAACTTGTTTATCTTGTGAATTGAGCATAGTTAATGAGCTATTTGAATGCTGTACAATTTAATTAAAGCTCTATGCGAAATATTACCAGTTTACATTTGTGTCGTGCTGTACGTTTTAACATTTTTGTGTTTTCCTGATGTAAGGGAGCATTACTCGCATCACATTTGCTCTTAAATTCCACGCATAGGTTGTGGTTTGTAATTTGCATAATTTAGAAATACTGGTGTTTCAAAGCGACGCCACGTTCTTTAAACCGTCTGGCTGCACGATTTTATTGTAGTATGACCAAGACCAAGTCTTTAACTTCCATGACTGCAAGGAATTTGCTATACGAGGTCTCACTTTTTGTTAGCATGTATTTTTGTTTACCCATTTTTTTGTTTACCCATTTTTTGTGAAATTAGGTTGATAAAAGGAACTGTTTTAACTACTCAAAACAACTACATGGAAATGTCAGTAACACTGTAGCATAAGGAAGAGTTGTACTTATCAAAAAAAAGTAGAATTTTGTCCTGCATCAAATTTTAGGTGTTGTGAGGAGTTACCAAAGTTATTGAAAATTGGCATTTTTGTACCCATAAAATTTAATTTTAATTTTTTAAATTTAATTTAATTTAATTTTAATTTCATCTCATTTTCTTTGCACAAAGTAATATAAACAAAATATATAGATTTACATAAATAAAAAGTACGTATATAGTAAGTTACGATGACAGAAAAAAAATAATTAAATGTGTGCAAAAGAGGAAGACCACCAGGGGACCCCCCTTGTAAACTGTTACCACAGTTATTGAAAATTGCATTTTTGGACTAATAAAATGTCCATTTTTGTCCACCAGGGGACCCCCTTGTAAACTGTCGAAGAAAGCATTTAGAGACCAAACGAAAAGTGTTTCCAAAGTACCCAGACAAAGTGTAATTCACATACAAGATTTGAGGGAAATCCATTTTGTGACCAATTTGGGTTATGAGGATCTTATGGAGACAGCCACTTAATTTCCTGTCTGCCACGAACAGAGTGTGCGAGCGAATAGCCCTTTGCTGGCCGTAGTGTTGTTGCTTTTGTCCATGCCTCAAGAAGAATCTTTAGACAACTGGCTGCTATGTATAGAAGAAGAACCATTTTCGTACATTTTGACTCAATATAGAAGATGTGAAGATAATCGGAAACTCTTCGATAGTGTTTCAATGAATTTATTTTAACCTTTCTTCTTATGTGCTTTTGTTGCGATCGCCAGAACCCTCCTCCCCCTCCGTCCCTCCCCCCAATTGATTCCCCAACCTACCTCTTTGCAACGACCTTGTTCATTGCAAAATTATAATTAATAAGCCTTGACTACGCCTCAGTTTCTCATGCTAAAAATTAGCGGCCTTCAGATTGGACTACGAGTACGAAATTGAGTACGAGAACGACTTTTTAATTCCTCGTCGCAGGCTTTAGATTGTCACTTGTCAAACTATTATCATTTACATAGCATCCCCCTCTACTGGTCAGCAATATAAAGGAGTAAGGGCTCTAAGAACTTAGCTGTTTTGAAATCCGAAAGTCGTACTCGTACTACTCAATCTCGTACTCGTAGTCCGCGTAGTTCGATGTGAAAGTCGCTATTAATTCAATAGAGGCAGAAGAACTTACTAGAAAAAATGCTATATACAGTGTGACAAACCTTTATGTTATTTTATTAACATTTTTATTAATCTGAAGTAGGTGTTGGGCCACTTAAGGCATGGTTTCAGCCTAATTTGTATAAAATCTAGCCAGTAAACAAATAACTAATAAATAAATAAATAGAAAGTAAAAATAAATCAGGAAAGTATTAACTTTACCCAATTTTATTTGTGTATTACATTTTAAAAGGATAGCCTCTTAAAAAAAGTATTTTAAAGAAAAGTATTAAAGCTCTTGCAATGAAACTGGGCACGTTTTTAACACGTCATTAGCTTAACAGCTCAGTCTTATGACGCGTCAATTATGACATGTCGTGACGTCACAATAACGTTACAAACCCGCCATTTTGAATTTGAGGCCACCATCTTGAATTCCAAGCCTGCAGTCGTATAGCTGACCATGACGTCATAAAAAAATCATATGATTTTGTTCTAAGAAACATACTTAGTCAAAACAAGCACACAAAAGTAAGAGATATCTTCTTCTTACAAACGAAGGCGGAAAAAACTGAAAAACGACAGAAAATAGTCAAAATATACTTCTGGGCAGACGGTTGCTATGGGAATGTCAATCATCACAGACACGTCATTGACACAGCAAAGTTTTTCCTGATAAATTTGAGGAAAAGTCACAAGATTTGGTGATTGTTCGTCTAGCCGTTTAAGAGTTATAATTCGTTAAATTCAGCGCGGGCACAATGTGCGCCCCCCCCCCCCCCCAGGCAGAATAGGGTGAACTTGTGGCGTTACAACTAGGCTGAAACGGAGGCATAAGTGTAACTGTCGGCATAAAACAAACAAGGCTTGAGTTAGGGTGAAAAGGGGAATTTTGGAAGAAACTTGAAACTCAGTATCTTGGATTGTCCTTTCAAAAGTCCTAAAGCAACCGAAAAACAAGAACAACAACAAATTTTCTATCGAATGATCTAGTATCTCTGCAGCTTAGTACATGTGTTCTTAGTGTTGTTTCAATACCGACTTGACCTTTGCTACATACTTCCTTGGCGTTGTCGTTACTCAAAAATTTTCCACAGATTGCAATCCCTGTTTAGAATTAAATTTAAGTCCCCCCACCCGTTCCACTCAGGAAGCTGATACATTATTGGGCTGCATTTGCTGCGCATGTTTACTGGGCGCTAACATTCACAAAAGTAGATATAAAAGGAGAGTTCACAAACACGGTGTAGTGTGTGCAGTGGCGCTGGTGGTGCACATTAATCCCCAGGAGGCTGACGTCTTCAAAAATGATGACGTAATAATCTAAAATAGAATAGTATCAATATCAGGGAGGAGGGTTGGAGGGGTGGATGATGATGACATCATCAAAGCAGATAGCTAAAATAAATAGCTGCTAAGAATGATGTAATCCATTCCCGCCATCCTATCGCATACTTAGAGGCGATGAGATCAAAGTTGAAGAAACAAAAAATGAATAAGGGATATATACGCTAAGAATAGATGCCGCGTTTTTATCAGTTTCTTTGTTGATTTTTATTAGATTGCAATGTTAAGATAACCTTTAACAAAAACGTCCTTTAAAAAACACTGGGAGGAGAGAAAACATAGTCAATCGTTTATTTATATTTTTATTTTGCACGCTCATAATCTCTAGAAGATAAAAACGGTCATTGAAAAGGTGTCAGTTGTAGTTTGACTATAGGAATCAATTATTTGTTATTTTGCGCGCTCATAATCTTTAGCATGAATATAAAAACGTTCATTGGAAAGGTTTAAGCGTCATTGTCGTTATATTACAGGCCTGAATCAATTAATTTTTATGCGCCCGAACGAAAGAAGACAAAGGCTTAATTTTTTTCGTCCTTCGTATTTGACGCCATTTAACTAATTTTGAGTTAACTCGTGGGTTGTTGTGTAGTATTTAATATATATAAGTTAGACTCGATGGAGTAATCTACTCAAAAGAAAAAGCAGTTGACTTAATGTTATTTGAAGAGAATGAAAATTCCTCTTTTATATGTGTTGAATCAGAATTTTACCGCAACAAAACACTCAGTAGATTGGTCGTAAACGAATCAAATGAAGGATATAGGAAAAACCCTTTTTTTTCTCACACATGAGAAAACGGAAGATTACTTATGTGTGTAAAACGAAATATATTTTGCGTTTACACACAAGTCAAATCAGTATAGTAATGGTTGCAGTTGCCCTACAGAGAACATCTCAGCTT
>CAXIQD010000139.1:0-85000 GCA_964030785.1 Siderastrea siderea | reverse complement strand
TTAAAAAATACTAACATAGCGTGACATAACCCCTTTAAAACATATTCAGAGGCTAAAAATTACAAAAGGAAGATTGAGATGTCTAAATTCGCATACACTTCGTACGAAAAGGTTTTAATAGATTTGCGGTCTTTTATGAGAGGACTGGAGTATAATGACAAAGAATTTCTTGATTATGTCAAAGTTCTTGATGATATAATCATTGATATGTGTCCGTTAACTGACAAATTTGAAAAGAAATATAATAAGGTATTCATCCAATAATAGATTTTATCTTATCACCAATAAGAGACATAATAGTTGTCCAATACCGATCATAAAAATCTAATGTTTTTTTCGATTTACTAATTGGAATATTTTCGCAAGGTATTCCCATCATCTTGAATATCTTTCTCATAATATAATTCATACTTATCATTCTTTTCCTTGTACCATTAACTTCATTAAGAATCTTACCTATCTCAGTAAACACTCTAGCGATTTTACATTTTTGATGGTGTGATATTTCTATATTATATTTTTCTTCGATTTTCAGTAACATGTTGTTTATGTGGTACTCTCGATGGTAAACAGATTTTCTTATAAATCTATGTCTATTCTCATAGAAATCAACATATTCTTTCACATAATTATATCCTTGTACGACACCACAACTTCGACAAACTTGCATTCCGTTTTCGTTTATAACATCCTGATTATCACAGCATTCATCATCTTTCGGTTTTTTATTAGAATCTTCTATTTTTTCGTCACAAAAAGGACAAACAACTTCTGATTCTTTCAGGTAATCGTGAATATTTGAGTTACAATACATTCTATACTATTACATGATATTATATTTTTAAGTAATATTCATCCGATGGCAAACTGCGCTCGTACTCCCAACTATGAGATAATGCCAAATATATTTTCCATGAGATAATACCAAATAGATTTCCCATGAGATAATACCAAATAGATTTTCCATGAGATAATGCCATATAGATTTTTCCATGAGATAATACCAAATAGATTTCCCATGAACTTGTGCCAACATATGGTAAAGTAGTTATAGTCGGGGAGTTCAGAGCGGATTTTTGAAAAAATGCGCTGGCATCCCCAGGATCACGTGATGAAGAAAAACATATAGTATCCAAAAAACTGCGCTCGAATATAGTTCTCCATATAATGATAGCCATAAGATGGAAAGTAGTTATAGTTGTGGGGTATGAGCGTATTTTGAAAAAATGCGCTGGCATCCCCAGGATCACGTGATGAAGAAAAACATATAGTATCCAAAAAACTGCGCTCGAATATAGTTCTCCATATAATGATAGCCATAAGATGGAAAGTAGTTATAGTTGTGGGGTATGAGCGTATTTTGAAAAAATGCGCTCGTACCCCCAACTATATAACTACTTATGTGTATTGCTCAGGGAAAATACCCTATTTTGTATAGCAGCCACAGAGGCTAAAACAAGCTGCCCAATGCTGTGCAGGGCCCAAAAATAATACAAATCCTTCTCGGGCATCAGAAAACAATCTTTATTGCGTAGGAAGTCTGCGCTTTTGTCGGTAAGGTGGAAATTTCATTGTATAGCAAAAATCAATTCGCGCCTATGATTATAGGATATGGCGATACTTAGCTGGTCGACACATTTAATTCGCAGTCTTAACTGCATACAAAAAGGTCAAAAATGCATTCAAACCCTATGGGACCATCAGAATAAAAATTCTAACAGCCACAGAGGCTAAAAGATGCCTTCCAATGCTGCACAGAGGCCCAAAAATAATGCGAATCCCTCTTGGGAATAGAAAAACAATCTTTATTGCGTAGAAAGTCTGCGATTTTGTCGGTAAGGTGGAAATTTCATTGTATAGCAAAAATCATTTTGGCGCTATGCTTATAGGATTTGCCGATACTTAGTTGTTTGACACTTTTTTGGGCAAGAATTGGGACTAAAAAGTAAATTCCCAGTCTCAGCTGCAAACACAAAGATCGAAAATGCATTCCAATCCTTTGGGGCCATCAGAATAAAAACTTCTTTTGTTGAAAACTACAAGGAATGCACGACATTTGCGATCCTAAGGAAAAATACCCTATTTTGTCTAGCAGCCACAGAGGCTAAAACATGCTGCGCAATGCTGCGCAGAAGCCCAAAAATAATGCAAATCCCTCTTGGGGATCAGAAAACAATCTTTATTGCGTAGAACATCTGCGATTTTGTCGGTAAGGTGGAAATTTCATTGTATAGCAAACATCATTTTGGCGCTATGCTTATAGGATTTTTCGATACTTAGTTGGTCGAGACCTTTTTGGACAAGGATTAGGTCTAAAAAGTTAATTCGCAGTCTCAGCTGCATACACAAAGGTCAGAAATGCATTCATATCCTTTGGGGCCATCAGAATAAAGATTCCTTTTGTGAAAAACTGCAAAGAATGCACGATAGGTGCGAACTTTAGGAGAAATAAACTATTTTGTCTAGCTGTCACAGAGGCTAAAACATGCTGCGCAATGCATTGCAGAGGCCCAAAAAGAATGCAAATCCCTCTTGGGCATCAAACAACAATCTCTTTTGCGTAGAAGGTCTGCGATTTTGTCGGGAAGGTGAAAATTTTATTGTATAGCAAAAACCATTTTATCGCTATGTTTATAGGATTTGGCGATACTTAGTTCATCAAGACTTTTTTGGGCAAGATTTAGGTCTAAAATGTTAATTCGCAGTCTCAGCTGCATACAAAAAGGTCAAAAATGCATTCAAATCCTTTAAGGCCATCAGAATAAAAATTCCTTTTGTTGTAAACTTCAATAAATGGACGATAGGAGCAAACCTTAGGAAAAATACCCTATTTTGTCGAGCAGCCACAGAGACTAAAACATGCTGCCCATTGCTGTCCAGAGGACCAAATTTTATGCAAATCTCTCTTGGGGATTAGAAAACAATCCTTATTGCGTAGAAAGTCTGCGATTTTGTCGGAAAGGCGGAAATTCCATTGTATAGCAAAAATCATTTTAGCGCTATGCTTATAGGTTTTAGCGATACTTAGGTGCTTGACAATTTTTATGTGCGAGAATTAGGTCTAAAAAGTTAATTTGCAGTCTCAGCTGCATAGACAAGGGTCAGAAATGCATTCAAATCGTTTCAGGGCAATAGAAAAAAATTCCTTTTGTTGAAAACTACAAGGAATCCACGATATGTGCTATCCTTATGGAAAATACCCTATTTTGTTTAGCAGCCACAGAGGCTAACACATGCTGCACAATGCTGCGCAGAGGGTCAAAAAAAATACAAATCCTTCTTGGGCATCAGTAAACAATCTTCATTGCGTAAAAAGTCTCAATTTTGTCGTTAAGGTGGAAGTTTCATTGTATAGCAAAAAAAGTTTTGTCGCTTTGCTTATAGGATTTGGCGATACTTTGTTGGTCGAGACTTTATTCGGCAAGAATTAGGTCTAAAAAGTTAATTCGCAGTCTCAGCTGCATACAGAATGGTCAAAAATGCATTCAAATCCCTTGGGGAGCTCAGAAAAAAATTCCTTTTGTTGAAAACTACAAAAAAGGCACGATATGTGCTTTCATTAATGCAAATACTCTTTTTTTTCTAGCTTCCACAGACACTAAAACATGCTGCGCAATGCCGCACAGAGAATCAAATTTCATGCAAATCCCTATGGGTGATTAGAAAACAATCTTTATTGCTTAGCAAGTCTGCGATTTTGTTGGGAAGGTAAAAATTTCATTGTATAGCAAAAAAACAGTTTGGCCCTATACTTATAGCATTTGGCGATACTTAGCTGGTCGACACTTTTCTGGACAAGAATTAGGTCTAAAAAAGTAAATTTTGCAGTCTCAGCTGCATACACAAATGTCAAAAATGCATTCAAATCATTTGGGGCCATCATAATAAAAATTCCTATTGTTGAAAACTACAAAGAATGCACGATATGTGCGATCCTTACGAAAAATACCCAATTTTCTCTAGTAGCCACAGAGGCTAAAGGATGCTGCGCAAAGCTGCACAGAGGCTCAAACATAATGCAAACCCCTCTTGGGGATCAGAAAACAATCTTTATTGCGTAGAAAGTCTGCGATTTTGTCGGTAAGGTGGTAATTTCGTTGTATAACAAAAATCATTTTGACGCTATGCTTATAGGATTTGGCGATAGTTAGTTGGTGGACACTTTTTGTGCGAGAATTAGGTCTAAAAGTTAATTCGCAGTCTCAGCTGCATACACAAATGTCAAAAATGCGTTCCTATCCTTTAAGACCGTCAGAATAAAAATTCCTTTAGTTAAAAACTACAAAGAATGCACGATCTGTGCGATCCCTAGGGAAAATATCCTATTTTTTCTAGCAACCACAGAGGCTAAAACATCCTGGGAAACGTTGCACAGAGGCCAAAAAAAAAATCCAAATCCCTCTTGGGGATCAGAGAACAATCTTTATTGCGTAGAAAGTCTGCGATTTTCTCGGTAAGGTGGTAATTTCGTTCTATAACAAAAATCATTTTGACGCTATGCTTAAAGGATTTGGCGATAGTTAGTTGGTCGACACTTTTTTGTGCAAAAATTAGGTCTAAAAACTAAATTCGCAGTCTCAGCTGCATACACAAATGTCAAAAATGCGTTCCTTTCCTTTGGGACCGTCAGAATAAAAATTCGTTTAGTTAAAGACTACAAGGAATGCACGATATGTGCGTTCCTTAGAGAAAATACCCTATTTTGTAAAGCAGCCACAGAGGCTAAAAAATCCTGGGCAATGCTGCGCAGAGGCGCAAAAATAATGCAAATCCCTCTTGGGGATCAGAAAACAGTCTTCATTCCGTAGAAAGTCTGCGATTTTCTCGGTAAGGTGGAAATTTCATTGTATAGCAAAAATCATTTGGGGCTATGCTTATAGGATTTGGCGATACTTAGTTGGTCGCCACTTTTCTGTACAAGAATTACGTATAAAAAGTTAAGTCGCAGCTCAGCTGCATACACAAATGTCAAAAATGCATTCAAATCCTTTGCGGCCATCAGAATGAAAATTCCTTTTGTTGAAAACTAACCCTAAGTGTGCAATTTTGTCGGTAAGGTGGAAATTTTATTGTATTGCGAAAATCATTTTGGCGCTATGCTTATATAATTTGGCGACACTTAGTTGTTCGACACTTTCTTAGGCAACAATTATTTCTAAAAAGTTGAGACGCAGTCTCAGCTGCATACACATGAGTCAAAAATGCTTTCAAATCCTTTGGGGCCATCAGAATAAAAATTCCTTTTGTTAAAAAATACAAAGAATGCACAATATGTGCGATCCTTAGGGAAAATACCCTATTTTGTCTAGCAGCCAGAGAGGCTAAAACAAGCTGCCCAATGCTGCGCAGAGGCACAAAAATAATGTAAATCCCTTTCGGGGATAAGAAAACAATCTTTATTGCGTACAAAGTCTGTGCTTTCGTCTGTAAGGTGGAAATTTCATTGTATAGCAACAATTATTTTGGCGCTATACTTATAGGATTTGGATACACTTCGTTGTTCGACACTTTTTTGGGCAAGAATTAGATCTAAAAAGTTAGTTCGCAGTCTTAGCTGCATACACAAAGGGCAAAAATGCATTCAAATCCTAAGAGGGAATCAGAATAAAAATTCCTTTTGTTGAAAACTACAAAGAATGCACGATATGTGCGATCCTTAGCGAAAATACCCTATTTTGTCTAACAGCCACAGAGGCTAAAAGACGCTGCGCAATGATGCGCAGAGGCCCAAAAATAACGCGAATCCCTCTTGGGGATCAGAAAACAATCTTTATTGCGTAGAAAGTCTGCCATTTTGTCGGTAAGGTGGAAATGTCATTCAATAGCAGAATTTTTTGGCGCTAGACTTATAAGATTTGACGATACTTAGTTGACTTTTTTGGCAAGAATTAGCTCTAAGAAGTTAATTCGCAGTCTCAGCTGCAAACACAAAGGTCGAAAATGCATTCAAATCGTTTGGGGTCATCAGAACAAAAACTCATTTGTTGAAAACTAGAAAGAATGCACGATATGTGCGATCCTTAGGGAAAATACCATATTTTGTCTAACTGCTAAAGAGATTAAAACAATGCTGCGAAGAGGCCCAAATATAATGCAAATCCCTCTTGGGGATCAGAAAACAATCTTTATCGCGTAGAAAGTCTGCGATTTTGTCGGTAAGGTGGAAAATTCATTGTATAGCAAAAATCATTTTGGCGCTATGCGTAAAAGGATTTAACGATTCTTAGTTGATAGACACTTTTTTGGGCAAGAATTAGGTCTAAAAAGTTAATTGGCAGTGTCAGCTGCATACAAAAATGTCAAAAATGCATTCAAATCTTTTCAGGCAACCAGAATAAAAATTCCTTTTGTAAAAACTAGAAAGAATGCACGCTATGTGCGATCCTGAGGGAAAATATCTATTTTTTCTAGCAGCCACAGAGGCTAAAACATGCTGCGCAATGCTGCGTGAAGGCCCAAAAATAATGCGAATCCCTCTTGGGGACCAGAAAACAATCTTTATTGCGTAGAAAGTCTACGATTTTGTCGGTAAGGTGGAAAATTCATTGTATAGCAAAATTCATCTGTGCGCTATGCTTATAAGATTTGGCGATATTTAGTTAGTCGACACTTTTTTGAGCAAGAATTAGAACTAAAGGGTTAATTTCTAGTCTCAGCTGCAAACACAAAGGTCAAAAATGCATTACAATCTTTTGGGGCCATCAGAACAAACACTCCTTTTCTTGAAAACTGCAAAGAATGCACGATATGTGCGATCCTTAAGGAAAATACCCTATTTTGTCTAGCAGTTAGAGAGGCTAAGACATGCTGCGCAATGCTGCGCAGGGAGCCAGAAACAATGCAAATCCTTCTTAAGGATCAGAAAACAATCTTTATTGCGTAGAAAGTCTGCGATTTTGTTGAAAACTACAAAGAATGCACGATATGTGCGATCCTTAGGGAAAATACCCTATTTTGTCAAGCAGTCACAGAGGCTAAAACGTGTTGCGCAATGCTGCGCAGAGGCCCAAAAATAATGCAAATCTCTTTTGGAAATCAGAACACAATCCTTATTACGTAGAAAGTCTGCGATTTTGTTGGTAAGGTGGAAATTTCATCGTATAGCAAAAATCACTGTGGCGCTATGCTTATAGCATTTGGCCATAGTTAGTTGGTCGACACTTTTTGGGCAGGAATTAGGTCTAAGAAGTTAATTCGCTGTCTCAGCTGCATACAGAAAGGTCAAAAATGCATTCAAATCCTTTGGGGACATCAGAATAAAATTTCCTTTCGTTAAAAACTACAGAGAATGCACGATATGTGAAATCCGTAGGAAAAATACCCTATTTTGTTTAGCAGCCATAGAGGCTGAAACATGCTGCACAATGCTTCACAGAGGCTTCAATCCCTCTTGGGGATCAGAAAACAATCTTTAGTGCCTAGAAAGGCTGCGATTTTCTCGGTGAGGTGGAAATTTCATTGTATAGAAAAAATCATTTTGGCGCTATGCTTATAGGCATTGGCAATACTTAGTTTGTCGACACTTTTTTGGGCAAGAATTAGGTCTAAAAAGTTAATTTGCAGTCTCAGCGGCATACAAAAAGGTCAAAAATGCATTCAAATTCGTTGAAGCCGTTAGAATGAAAATTCCTTTTGTTGAAAACTACAAAGAATGCACGATATGTGCAATTCTTAGGGAAAATACCCTATTTCGTCTAGCAGCCACAGAGGCTAAAACATGCTGCGTAATGCTGTGCAGAAAGCCAAAAATAATGCAAATCCATCTTGGGGATCAGAAAACAATCTCTATTGCGTAGAAAGTCTGCGATTTTGTCGGTAAGGTGGAAATTTCATTGTATTGCAAAAATCATTTTAACGCTATGCTTATATTATTTGGCAAAACTTAGTTGGTCGCCACTTTTTTGGGCAACAATTATACCTAAAAAGTTAATTTGCAGTCTCAGCCGCATACACTAAGGTAAAAAATGCATTCAAATCCTTTGGGGCCATTACAATAAAAAGTCCTTTTGTTTCAAACTAGAAGGGATGCACGATATGTGCGATCCCTAGGAAAAATACCCTATTTTGTCTAGCAGCCACAGAGGCTTAAACAAGCTGCCCAATGCTGTGCACAGGCCCAAAAATAATGCAAATCCCTCTCGGGGATCAGAAAACAATCTTTATTGCATAGAAAGTCTGCGCTTTTGTCGGTAAGGTGGAAATTTTATTGTATAGCAAAAATCATTTTGGCGCTATGCTTATAGGATTTGCCGATACTTAGTTGTTCGACACTTTTTTGGGCAGGAATTAGGACTATAAAGTAAATTTACAGTCTCAGCTGCAAACACAAAGATCGAAAATGCATTCAAATCCTTTGGGGCCATCAGAACAAAAACTCCTTTTGTTGAAAACTACAAAGAATGCACGATATGTGCGATCCTTAGGGAAAATACCCTATTTTTTCTAGCAGCTACAGAGGCTAAAACATGCTGCGCAATACTGCGCAGAGGACCAAAAATAATGCAAATCCCTCTTGGGAATCAGAAAACAATCTTTATTGCGAAGAAAGTCTCCGATTTTGTCGGTAAGGTGGAAATTCCATTGTATAGCAAAAATCATTTTGGCGCTATGCTTATAGGATTTGGCGATTCTTAGTTGGTCGACACTCTTTTGGGCATGAATTAGATCTAAAAAGTTAATTCGCAGTGTCAGCTGCATATACAAAGGCCAAAAATGCATTAAAATCCTTTGGGGCCATTAGAATAAAAATTCCTTTTGTTAGAAACTACAAACAATTGACGATATGTGCCATCCTTAGGGAAAATACCCTACTTTGTCTAGCAGCCACAGAGGCTAAAACAAGCTGCGCAATGCTGCGCAGAGGCCCAAAAATAATGCAAATTCCTCTCGGGGATTAGAAGACAATTTTTATTGCGTAGAAAGTCTGCGCTCTTGTCGGTAAGGTGGAAATTTCATTGTATAGCAAAAATCATTTTGCGCTATGCTTATAGGATTTGGCGATACTTAGTTAATAGACACTTTTTTTGGGCAAGAATTAGGTCTAGACAGTTAATTCGCAGTCTCAGCTGCATACACAAAGATATAAAATGCATTAAAATCCTTTGAGGCTATCAGAATAAAAATTCCTTTTGTTAAGAACTAGAAAGAACGCACGATATGTGCGATACTGAGAAAAAATATCTATTTTGTCTAACAGCCACAGAGGCTAAAACATGCTGCGCAATGCTGCGCAGAGGCCCAAATAATGCAAATCTCTCTTGGGGATCAGAAAACAATCTTTATTGCTCAGAAAGTCTGCGATTTTCTCGGTAAGGCGGAAGTTTTATTGTATAGCAAAAATCATTTTGGCGCTATGCTTATAGGATTTGGCGAAACTGAGTTGGTTGACACTTTTGTTTTTGCAAGAATTAGGTCTAAAAAGTTAATTCGCAGTCTTAGCTGCACACACAGTGTTCAAAAATGCATTCATATCCTTTACTGCCATCAGAATAAAAATTCCTTTTGTTGAAAACTACAAAGAATGCACGATATGTGCGCTCCTTAGAGAAAAACCCTATTTTGTCTAGCAGCCAGAAAGCCTAAAACATGCTGCGCAATGCTGCGCAGACGCCTAAATTTAATGCAAATCCCTCTTGTGGATCAGGAAACAATCTTTATTGCGTAGAAAATCTTCGATTTTGACAACAAGGTGGAAATTTCATTGTACAGCAAATATCATTTTCGCGCTATTCGTATAGGATTTGCCGAGACGAAAATGTTCGACACTTTTTTGGGCAAGAATTAGGTCTAAAAAGTTAATTCGTAGTCTCAGCTGCATACACAAAGGTCAAAAATGCATTTAAATCCTTTGGGGCAATCAAAATAAAAATTTCTTTTGTTGAAAACTAGAAAGAATGCACGATATGTGCGATTGTTAGGGAAAATACAATATCTTGTCTAGCAGCTAGAGAGGCTAAAACATGCTGCGCAATGCTGCCCAGAGGCAAAAAAATAATGCAAATCCCTCTTGGGGATCAGAAAACAATCTTTATTGCGTAGAAAGTCTGCGATTTTGTCGGTAAGGTGGAAATTTCATTCTATAGTAAAAATCATTTTGGCGCTATGCTTGTAGGGTTTGGCGATACTTAGTTGGTCGACACCTTTTCGGGCAGCAATTGGGTCTAAAAAGTTAATTCGCAGTGTCAGCTGCATACACAAAAGTCAAAAATGCATTTTAAATCCTTTGGGGCTATAAGAATAAAAATTTCTTTTGTTGAAACCTAGAAAGAATGCACGATATGTGCGATTGTTAGGGAAAAAACAATATCTTGTCTAGCAGCTAGAGAGGCTAAAACATGCTGCAAAATGCTGCGCAGAGGCCCAAAAACAATGCAAATCCCTCTTGGGGATCAAGAAATAATCTTTATTGCGAAGAAAGTCTGCGATTTTCTCAGTAACGTGGAAATTTTATTGTATAGCAAAAATCTTTTTTGGCGCTATGCTTATAGGATGTGGCGCTACTTAGTTGGCAGCCACTTTTTTTGGCAACAATTAGCTCTAGAAAGTTAATTCCTAGTGTCACCTGCATACACAAAGGTCAAAAATGCATTCAAATCCTTTCGGGCCATCAGAACAAAAATTTCTTTTGTTGAAACCTAGAAAGAATGCACGATATGTGCGATCCTTAGGAAAAATACCCTATTTTATCTAGCAGCCACAGAGGATAAAAAAAAGCGCAATGCTGCGCAGAGGCCCAAAAATAAAGGAAATACCTCTTGGGGATCAGAAAACAATCTTTATTGCGTAGAAAGTCTGCGATTTTGTCGTTAAGGTGGAAATTTCATTGTATAGCAAAAATCATTTTGGCGCTATACGTATAGGATTTGGCGACACTTAGTTGGTCGACACTTTTTTGGCAAGAAACAGATCTAAAAAGTTAATTTGCGGTGTCAGCTGCAGACACAAAGGTCAAAAATCCATTTAAACCCTTTGGGGCTATGAGAATAAGAATTCCTTTGGTTGAAACCTAGAAAGAATGCACGATTTGTGCCATCCTTAGGGAAAATACAATATTTTGTCTAGCAGCTACAGACGCTGAAACATGCTTCCAAATGCTGTGCAGAGGCCCAACAATAAAGCAAATCCCTTTCGGGGATCAGAAAACAATCTTTATTGCGTAGGAAGTCTGCGATTTTGTCGGTAAGGTGGAAATTTCATTGTATAGCAAAAATCATTTTGGCGCTAGGCGTATAGGATTTGGCGACACTTAGTTGGTCGACACTTTTTTGGGCAACAATTAGGTCCAAAAAGGTAATTTGCAGCGTCAGCTGCATACACAAAGGTCAAAAATGCATATAAATCCTTTAGGGCCATCAGAATAAAAATTCCTTTTGTGAAAAACTACAAAGAACGGACGATATGTGCGATCCTTAGGGAAAATACCCTATTTTGTCTAGCAGCTAAAGAGGCTAAAACATGCTGCGCAACTCTGCGGAGAGTCCCAAAAATAATGCAAATCCCTCTTGGGGATTAGAAAACAAGCTTTATTGGGTAGACAGTCTGCGATTTTGTCTGTAAGGTGGAAATTTCATTGTATAGCGAAAATCATTTTTGCACTATGCTTATATTACTTGGCGATAGTTAGTTGGTAGACACTTTTTTTGGGCAAGAATTAGGTATAACAAGTTAATTCGCAGTGTCAGCTGCATAAAGAAAGGTCAAAAATGCATTCAAATCCTTTGGGACCATCAGAATAAAAATTCCATTTGTTAAAAACTACAAAGAATGCACGATATGTGCGATCCTTAGGGAAAACACAATATTTTGTCTTCCAGCCACAGAGTCTAAAACATGCTGCGCAATGCTGCGCAGAGGCCGAAAAATAATGCAAATCCCTCTTGGGAATCAGAAAACAACCTTTGTTGCATAGAAAGTCTGCAATTTTGCCGGTAAGGTGGAAATTTCATTGTATAGCAAAAATCATTTTGGCGCTATCCTTATAGGATTTGGCGACAGTTCGTTAGTGCGCCACTTTTTTGGGCACGAATTAGGTCTAAGAAGTTAATTTGCAGTCTCACCTACATACACAAAGGTCAAAAATGCATTCAAATCTTTAAGGGCCATCAGAATAAAAATTCCTTTAGTGGAAAATTAGAAAGAATGCACAATATGTGCGATCCTTACGAAAAATATCCTATTTTATCAAGCAGCCACAGAAGCTAAAACATGATGTGCAATGCTGCACAGAGGCCAAAAAATAATGGAAATCCCTCTTGAGGATCAGAAAACAATCTTTATTGCGTAGAATGTCTGCGATTTTGTCGGTAAGGAGGAAGTTTCATTGTATAGCAAAAATCGTTTTGGCCCTATGCTTATAGGATTTGGCGATACTTAGTTGGTCGACACTTCTTTGGGCCACAATTAGGTCTAAAAAGTTAATTCGCAGTCTTAGCTGCATAAACAAAGATCAAAAATGCATTCAAATCCTTTGGGGCCATCAGAATAAAGACTCCTTTTGTTAAAGGGTACAGATAATGCACGATATGTGCGATCCTTGGGGAAAAACCCTATTTTGTCGGGCAGCCACAGAGGCTAAAACATGCTGCGCAATGCTGCGCAGAGGCCCAAAAATAGTGCAAATTCCTCTTTGGAATCAGAAAACAATCTTTATTGCGTAGAATGTCTGCCATTTTGCCGTTGAATGTCTGCCATTGTATAGCGAAAATCATTTTGGCGCTATGCTTATAGGATTTGGCGATACTTGGTTGGTGTGACACTTCTTTGGGAAAGAATTACGTCTAAAAAGTTAATTCGCAGTGTCACCTGATACAAAAAAGTCAAAAAGGCATTCAAATCCTTTGGCGCAATCGGAATAAAAACTCATTTTGTTGACAACTACAAGGAATGCACGATATCTGCGATCCTTACGGAAAATACCCTATTTTATCTAGCAGCCACAGAGGCTAAGACATGCTTCGCAATGCAGCGCAGAGGACCAAAAATAATGAAAATCTCGCTTGGTTATTAGAAAACAATCTTTGTTGCGTAGAAAGTCTGCGATTTTGTCGGTAAGGTGGAAATTTCATTGTATAGCTAAAATGATTTTGGCGCTATGCTTATATTATTTGCCGATACTTAGGTTGCCGACACTATTTTGGGCAAGAATTAGGTCTAAAAAGGTTAATTCGCAGTGTCAGCTGATACACAAAGGTCAAAAATGCATTCAAATCCTTTGGGGCGATCAGAATAAAAACTCATTTTGTTGAAATCTACAAAGAATGCAAGATATGTGCGATCCTTAGGGAAAATACCTTATTTTGTCTAGCAGCCACAGTGGCTAAAGCAAGCTGCGAAAGGGTGTCAGTAAAACACGGGGTCGGGGTCGGGGTCGGGGTCGGGGTCGGGGTCGGGGTCGGGGTCGGGGTCGGGGTCCATTGTTCTTTTGTTTCGTTTTCGGTTTTATGTTTTGGTTAGGGCAAGACAACAGAAAACGAAACAAAAGAACAATGGACTCCGACCCCGACCCCGACCCCGTGTTTTACTGACACCCGCTGCGAAATGCTGCATAGAGTCCCAAAAATAATGCAAATCCCTCTTTGGAATTAGAAAACAATCTTCATTGCGTAGAAAGTCTGCGATTTTGTTGGTAAGGTGGAAATTTCATTCTATAGCGAAAACCATTTTGGTGCTATGCTTATAGGATTTGGCGATACTTGGTTGGTGTGACACTTCTTTGGGCAAGAATTACATCTAAAAAGTTAATTCGCAGTCTCACCTACACATACAGAGGTCAAAAATGCATTCAAATCCTTTAAGGCCATCAGATCAAAAATTCCTTTTGTAGAAAACTACAAAGAATGCACGATATGTGCGATCCTTACGGAAAATACCCTATTTTATCTAGCAGCCACAGAGGCTAAGACATGCTGCGCAATACTGCGCAGAGGACCAAAAATAATGCAAATCTCTCTTGGTTATCAGAAAACAATCTTTGTGGCGTAGAAAGTCTGCGATGTTGTCGGTAAGGTGGAAATTTCATTCTATAGCAAAAATCATTTTGGCGCTATCGTTAAAGGATTTGGCGATACTTAGTTGGTCGACACTTTTTTGGCCAAGAATTAGGTCTAAAAAGTTAATTCGCAGTCTCAGCTGCATACACAAAGGTCAAGAATGCATTCAATTCCTTTGGGGCAATTAGAATAAAAACTTCTTTTGTTGAAAACTACAAAGAATGCACGATATGTGTGATCCTTAGGGAAAATACCCTATTTTGTCTAGCAGCCATAGAGGCTAAAACATGCTGCACAATACTGTGCAGAGCCCAAATATAATGGATAATCATCTTGAGGATCAGAAAACAATCTTTATTGCGTAGAAAGTCTGCGATTTTGTCGGTAAGCTGTAAATTTCATTGTATAGCAAATATCATTTTGGCGCTATGCTTATAGGATTTGGCGATACTTAGTTGGTGGGACACTTTTTTGGGCAAGAATTAGCTCTAAAAAAATAATTCGAAAAGTCAGCTCCATACACAAAGGTCAAAAATTCGCAGTCTCACCTACAGACACAAAGGTCAAAAATGCATTCAAATCCTTTAAGGCCATCAGAATAAAAACTTTTTTATGAAAACTACAAAGATTGCACGATATGTGCGATCCTTAGGGAAAACACCCTAGTTTGTCTAGCAGCCACAGAGGCTAAAAAATGCTGCCCAATGCTCCGCAAAGGCCCAAAAATAATGAAAATTCCGTTTGGGTATTAGAAAGCAATGTTTATTGCATAGAAAGTCTGCGATTTTGTCGGTAAGGTGGAAATTTAATTGTATAGCAAAAATCATTTTGGCGCTATGCTTATAGGATTGAGAGATACTTAGTTGTTCGACACTTATTTGGGCAAGAATTAGGTCTAAACAGTTACTCGCAGTCTCAGCTGTATACGCGAAGGTCAAAATTACATTCAAATCCTTTGGGGCCATTAGAATAAAAAGTCCTTTTGTTAAAAACTACAAAGAATGCACTATATGTGCGATCCTTAGGGAAAATACCCCATTTTATCTAGCAGTCACAGAGGCTAAAACAAGCTGCACAATGCTGCGCAGAGGCCCAAAAATAATGCAAATCCCCCTTGGGGATCAGAAAACTATCACTACTGCGTAGAAAGTCTGCGATTTTGTCGGCAAGGTGGAAATTTCATTGTATAGCTAAAATATTTTGGCGCTATGCTTATACGATTTGGCAATACTTAGTTGGTCAAGACTTATATGGGCAAGAATTAGGTCTAAAAGTTAATTCGCAGTGTCAACTGCATACACAAAGGTCAAAAGTGCATTCAAATTCTTTGGGGCCATCAAAACAAAATTTCCTTTCGTTGAAAACTACAAAGAATGCACGATATGTGCGATCATTAGGGAAATACCCTATTTTGTCTAGCAGCCACAGAAGCTAAAACATGCTGCCCAATACTTAGTTGTTCGACACTTATTTGGGTAAGAATTAGGACTAAACAGTTACTCGCAGTCTCAGCTGTATACGCAAAGGTCAAAATTACATTCAAATCCTTTGGGGCCATTAGAATAAAAAGTCCTTTTGTTAAAACTACAAAGAATGCACTATATGTGCGATCCTTAGGGAAAATACCCCATTTTATCTAGCAGTCACAGAGGCTAAAACATGCTGCCCAATGCTGCGCAGAGGCCCAAAAATAATGCAAAACCCTTTTGGGTATCAGAAAACAATCTTTATTGCGTAGAAAGTCTGCGATTTTGTCTGTCAGGTGGAAATTTCATTGTATAGCACAAAATCATTTTGGCGTTATGCTTATAGGATTTGGCGATAGCTAGTTGGTCGACACTTTTTTGGGCAAGAATTAGGTCTAAAAAGTTAATTGGTAGTGTCATTTGCATACACAAAGGTCAAAAATGCATTCAAATCCTTTGGGAACATCAGAACAAAATTTCCTTTCGTTGAAAACTACAAAGAATGCACGATATGTGCGATCATTAGGGAAATACCCTGTTTTGTCTAGCAGCCACAGAAGCTAAAACATGCTGAGAAATGCTGCACAGAATCCCAAAAATAATGCAAAACCCGTTTGGGTATCAGAAAACAATATTTCGTGCGTAGAAAGTCTGCGATTTTCTCTGTAAGGTGGAAATTATAGCGCAAAATCATTTTGGCGCTATGCTTATAGGATTTGGCGATACTTAGTTCATAGACACGTTTTTGGGCAAGAATTAGGTCTACAAAGTTAATTCACAGTGTCAGCTGCATACAATAAGGTCAAGAATCCATTAAATCCTTTGAGGCCATCAGAATAAAACTTTCTTTTGCTGAAAACTAGAAAGAATGCACAATATGTGCGATCCTTATTGAAAATATCTATTTTGTCTAGCAGCCACAGAGGCTAAAACATGCTGCGCAATGATGCGCAGCGGCCCCAATGCTGCCCAGAGGACCAGAAATAATGCAAATCCCTCTTGGGGATCAAAAAACAATCTTTAATGTGTAGAAAGTCTGCGATTTTGTCGGAAAGGTTGAAATTTTATTGTATAGCAAGTATCACTTTGACGCTATACTTATAGGATTTTGCGATACTTAGTTGTTCGACACTTTTTTGGGCAAGAATGAGGTCTAAACAGTTAATTCGCAGTGTCAGCTGCATACACGAAGGTCAAAAATGTATTCAAATCCTTTGGGGCCATCAAATTAAAAATTTGTTTTGTTGATAACTACAAAGAATGCACGACATTATCGATCTTGAGGGAAAATACCCTATGTTGTCTTGATGCCAAAGAGGCTAACACATGCTGCGCAATGCTGCGCAGAGGCCCAAAAATAATGCAAAACTCTCTTAAAGATCAAAAAACAATCTTTATATCGTAGAACGTCTGCGATTCTGTCGGTAAGGTGGAAATTTCATTGTATAGCAAAAATCATTTTGGCGCTATCCTTATAGGATTTCGCGATACTTAGATGATCGCCACTTTTTTGGGCATGAATTAGGTCTAAACAGTTCATTCGGGGTCTCACTTGCACACACCAAGGTCCAAAATAAATTCAAATCCTTTAGGGCCATCAGAATAAAAATTCATTTTGTTGAAAACTACAAAGAATGCACAATATGTGCGATCCCTAGGGAAAATACTCTATTTTGTCTAGCAGCGACAGAGGCTAAATCATGCTGCGCAATGCTGCGCAGAGACCCAAAAATAAAGCACATATCTCTCAGGGAACAGAGAACAATCTTTATTTCGTAGAAAGTCTGCGATTTAGTCAGTAAGGTGGAAATTTCATTGTATAGCAAAAATCATTTTCGCGCTATGCTTATAGTATTTGGCGACACTTAGTTGGTCGACACATTTTCGGACAAGAATTAGGTCTAAAGAGTTAATTTGCAGTCTCAGCTTCATACACAAAGGGCAAAAATAAATTCAAATCCTTAAGGGCCATCAGAATAAAAATTTCTTTTGTTGAAAACTACAAAGAATGCACGATATGTGCGAACGTTAGGGAAAATACAATATTTTGTCTAGCAGTCCCAGAGGCTAAAACATGCTGCGCAATGCTGCGCAGAGACCCAAAAATAATGCAAATCCCTCTTTTGGATCAGACAATAATCTTTATTGCGCAGAAAGTCTGCCATTTTGTCTCTAAGGTGAAAATGTTATTGGATAGCAAGAATCATTTTGGACCATGCTTATAGGATTTCCCGATACTTAGTTTGTCGACACTTTTTCGTACACGAATTGGGTCTGAAAAGTTAATTCGCAGTCTCAGCTGCATACAAAAAGGTCAAAACTGCATTCAAATGCTTTGGGGCCATCCCAAGAAAATTTCCTTCTGTTGAAAACTACAAAGAATGCACGACATGGGCGATCCTTGGGGAAAATACCCTATTTTGTCTAGCAGCTACAGGGGCTAAAACGTGCTGTGCAATGCTGCGCAGAGGCCCAAAGATAATGTGAATCCCTGTTGGGGATCAGAAAACAATTTCTATTGCGTAGAAAGTCTGCGATTTTGTCGGTAAGGTAAAAATTTCATTGTATAGCAAAAATCATTTTAGCGCTATGCTTATAGGTTTTGGCGATACTTAGCTGGTCGACACTTTTTTGCAAGAATTAGGTCTAAAAAGTTAATTCGCAGCCTCAACTTCATACACAAAGGTCACAAATTCATTCAAATCCTTTGGAGCTTTCAGAATAAAAATTCCTTTTGTTGAAAGCAACAAAGAATGCACGATGTGTGCGATCCTTAGGGAAAATACCCTATTTTGTCTAGCAGCCACAGAGGCTTAGACATGCTACGCAATGGTGTGCAGAGGCCCAAAAATAATGCAAATACCTTTTCGGGATCAGAAAACAATCTTTATTGCGTAGAAAGTCTGCGATTTTGTCGGTAAGGTGGAAATTTCATTGTATGGGAAAAATCATTTTTTTCACTATCCTTAAAGGATTTTTCGATACTTAGTTGGTCGACACATTTTTTTCGGTAACAATTAGGTCTAAAAAGTAAATATGCAGTCCCAGCTGCATACACAAATGTGAAAACAGCATTCAAATCCTTTAAGGGCATCAGAACAAAAATTCTGTTGTTGAAAACTACAAACAATGCACGATATGTGTAAACCTTAGGGAAAATACCCTATTTTGTCTTGCAGTGATAGAGGCTAAAAGATGCTGCACAATGCTGCGCAAAGGCCCAAACTAATGCAAAACCCTCTTGGGGACCAGAAAAACAGACATTATATGCAGCCATATAATGTAATTTTATATCGAGCCATTTTATTGGTTAATTAATCGTAACACGTGTCACGTCAGTTGTTTGGATGGAGCAGGGTTTGGCCGATCACCTTGGAGTCTCTAATCAGATGCAAGTAGGCGGGCTCACTGTTATTATTTAGATCACTGGCGCTGTTAATTTCGGCCTCCTTACCATTCAGCGTCAACGCCACCTCCTTAATTAACTTTCAAGCTTCCCTCCGCCTCCCCAGCTCCAGCCAAGCATCTTTTATTTTAAAATTTGATTTCAGATGTGGCGGTTTTTTTGTGCCCCACCTTTGCTGAAGATACCATCAAATACTTGTAATTTTTGATAAGGATATTTTAGACAAATAAACGTCACGCTAGTGGCCATATTTACGCCAGAACGGTGTATTTGTTTTTGGATTTTCTTAATTACGCTTCAGCAAACGAGCGCGACGAGAGCAGTTCCCTACCCCAACCGAGGAGTAAAATGGAACGAGATAAAACAGTCTTTATTGCGTGGAAAGTGTGCAATTTTGTCGTTAAGGTGGAAATTTCAATGAATAGCAAAAATCATTTATGCGCTATGCTTATAGGATTTGGCGATACTTAGTTGGTCGAAAATTTCTTTGGCAACAATAAGGTCTTCAAAGGTAATTGGAAGTCTGAGCTGCATACACAAAGGTCAAAAATGCATTCAAATCCTTTGGGGCCATCAGAATAAAAATTTCTATTTTTGAAAACTACAAAGAATGCACGATATGTGCGATCCTTAGGGAAAATATTCTATTTTGTCTAGCAGTCACAGAGGCTAAAACATGCTGCCCAATGCTGCACAGAGACCCTAAAATAAAGCACATATCTCTTGGGGATCAGAGAACAATCTTTATTGCGTAGAAAGTCTGCGATTTTCTCGGTAAGGTGAAAATTTCATTGTATAGCAAAAATCATTTTCGCGCTATGCTTATAGCATTTGGCGATACTTAGTTGGTCGACACTTTTTCGGTCAACAATTAGGTCTTAAGAGTAAATTTGCAGTCTCAGCTTCATACACAAAAGTCAAAAATGCATTCAAATCCTTTAGAGCCATCAGAATAAAAATTCCTTTTGTTGAAAACTACAAAGAATGCACGATATGTGCGATCCTTAGGAAAAATACCCTATTTTGTCTAGCAGTCACAGAGGCTAAAACATGCTGCGCAATGCTGCGAAGAGGCCCAAAAATAATGGAAATCCCTGTTTCAGATCAGACAATAATCTGTCTCTAACAATTTGTCCCTAAGGTGAAAATGTTATTGGATAGCAAAAATCATTTTGGACCATGCCTTTAGGATTTCGCGATACTTAGTTGGTCGACACTTTGTCGTGCAAGAATTAGGTCTAAAAAGTTAATTCGCAGTCTCAGCTGCATACAAAAAAGTCACAAATACATTAAAATGCTTTGGGGCCATCACAAGAAAATTTCCTTTTGTTGAAAACTACAAAGAATGCACAATATGGGCGATCCTTGGGGAAAATATCCTGCGCAGAGGCCCAAAAATAATGTGAATCGCAGCCTCAGCTGCATACACAAGGTCAAAAATGCATTCAAATCCTTTGGGGCCATCAGAATAATAATTCCTTTTGTTAAAAACTACAAAGAATGCACGATAGGGGCGAACCTCAAGGAAAATACCCTATTTTGTCTAGCGTTCACAGAGGCTAAAACATGTTGCGCAATGCTGTGCAGAGGCCCAAAAATAATGCAAATCCCTCTTGGGCATCAGAAAAAAATCTCTATTGCTTAGAAAGTCTGCGACTTTGTCGCGAAGGTGGAAATTTTATTGTATAGCAAAAATCATTTTGTCGCTATGTTTATAGGATTTGGCGATAGTTAGTTGATGGAGACTTTTTTGGGCAAGAATTAGGTCTAAAAAGTTAATTCGCAGTCTCAGCTCCATACACAAAGGTCAAAAATGCATTCAAATCCTTTAAGGCCATCAGAATAAAAATTCCTTTTGTTGAAAACTACAAAGAATGCACTATACTTGCGATCCTTAGGGAAAACACCTTACTTTGTCTAGGAACAACACAGGCTAAAACATTCTGTGCAATGCTGCTCAGAGGCCCAAAAAATACAAATTCCTCTTAAGGATCAGAAAACAATCTTTATTGCGTAGAAAGTCTGGGATTTTGTCGGTAAGATAAAAATTTCATTGTATAGCAAAAATCATTTTGGCGCTACGCTTATAGGATTTGGCAATACTTAGTTTGTCGACACTTTTTTGGGCAAGAATTAGGTCTAAAAAGTTAATTCGCAGTCTCAGCTGCATATACAAGGTCAAAAATGCATTCAAATCTTTTGGGGCCATCAGAATAATAATTCTTTTTGTTAAAAACTACAAAGAATGTACGATAGGTGCGAACCTTAGGGAAAATACCCTATTTTGTCTAGCTGTCACAGAGGCTAAAACATGCTGCGCAATGCTGGGGAGAGGCCCAAAAATAATGCAAATCCCTGTTGGGCATCAGAAAACAATCTCTATTGCTTAAAAAGTCTGCGATTTTGTCGGGAAGGTGTAAATTTTATTGTATAGCAAAAACCATTTTAACACTATGCTTAGAGGATTTGGCGATACTTAGTTGGTCGACACTTTTTTGGGCAAGATGTAGGTCTAAAACGACAATTCGCTGTCTCAGCTGCATACAAAAAGGAGAAAAATGTATTTAAATCCTTTGGGCCATCAGAATAAGAATTCCTTTAGTTGAAAACTACAAAGAATGCACGCTATCGGCGATCCTTAGGGAAACTACCCTATTTTGTCGAGCAGCCACAGAGGCTAAAACATGCTGCACAAAGAAGGGCAGAGGCCAAACAATGATGCAAATCCCTCTTGGGGATCAGAAAACATTCTTTATTGCGTAGAAAGTCTGCGATTTTATCGGTAAGGTGAAAATTCTATTGTATAGCAAAAATGATTTTGGCGCTATGCTTATAGGATTTGGCGATACTTCGTTGGTTGACACTTTTTTGGGCAAGAGGTAGGTTTAAAAAGTTAATTCGCAGTCTTAGCTGCATACACAAAGGTCAAAACTGCATTCAAATGCTTTGGGGCCATCAGAATAAAAATTCCTTTTGTTGAAAATTACAGAGAATGCACGATATGTGCGATCTTTAGGGAAAATACCTTATTTTTTCTAGCAGCCACGGAGTCTAAAACAAGCTGCGCAATGCTGCGATGAGGCCCAAAAATAATGCAAATCCCTCTTGGGGATCAGGAAACAATCTTTAATGCCTAAAAAGTCTTCGATTTTGTCGGTAAGGTGGAAATTTCATTGTATAGCAAAAATAACTTTGGCGCTATTGCTATAGGATTTGGTGATACTTAGTTGGTCGACACTTTTTTGGGCAAGAATTTAGGTCTAAAAAGTTAACTCGCAGTCACAGCTGCATACAAAAAGGTCAAAAATGCATTCATTTCCTTTGAGGCAATCAGAATTAAACTTCGTTTTGTTCAAAACTACAAAGAATGCACGATATGTGCGATCCTTATTCCACCGCGAAAACACTTCAGAATTCTGAAATATACAACGAAATCGATACGGCGACACTTCAATGACAAGTCAAAATTAACATAGTGCTTTCGGTTCGCTAACGGCAGCGATGAAAGAAGATACAAATCAAACTTTACGACAATCAAGAAAATGGCGTATTTTTCGTATATGAAAAATGTACCTCGGCGCGCAAAGCACTTTGGGTGACACTGGCTCTTTAAGTAATTGTGTGTGCACATGTACATGTGGGCCTTTCATGATACATGTACTGTTTAACTCCTAGTATTTGCGTTTAGTTCACAAGGGCCTGGCTCCATAAAGCAACTTAAGATTAAGTGCGAATTTTCTGCAACCATTTCCTTTGTTTTGGAGGACTTTTTGGCACAGTATCACGGGTAACTCGGCCGAAGACAGATTAGTGAGTATAGAGTAGAGTACTTTAATAAACACATAGAGAACACGAAGAAATCCTCCAGAACAAAGGGAATTGTTGCAAAAAAACCCTTTTAATGTCAAGTTGCTTTATGCAACTGGGCCCAGGACTATATCCATGTTATCCATAGTTAAGGATACTGCGCTTTTTAGTCTTTTTGAACATTGACTACAAGCCTCAGTTTACTGGTTTCCAATGCTTTCTTGAAATTTCCCAGCATCACCAGGCTTCTTAGAAAAACCAAGGTTACCGGGGTTGACCCAGATGTTATAGTCAAAAATAATGTACCTGGGTAACCCTGGTTATTCAGACAACCACGGTTACCAGGCTTACCAGGGAAACCGGGGTTAACCAGGCTTTTTTCCACATAGGGTCCGAGTCTGTTAAGCCTGGTTTTCAGTAAAATGTGCTAACCAGGTTTACCAGGGTTACCCTGGTCAAACCAGACCTTAAGAGCCTCGTTAAACCCGGGTAACCCTGGGAATTTAGAAAACCAAGGTCACCAGACTTACCAGGGTAACCAGGGTAACCTGGGTTAGCCCAGACTTCCCAGAGTCTGGTTAAGCCCTGGTACGTCTGGTAACCCTGGTTTTCTAAATAACCAGGGTAACCAGGATTACAAGACTTTTTTGCACATAGGGTTTGTGTCTGGTAAGCCTGGTTTAAGAACCGTGGTACCCTGGTTTTTTAACCAGGCTTGGACCAGGGTAAAACCCTGGTTTTACCAGGCTCTTGGTGCAAGGGAAATCCCTCTTGGGGATCAGAAAACAATCTTTATTGCGTAGAAAGTCTCCGAGTTTGCCGGTAAGGTGAAAATTTCATTGTATAGCAAAAATCATTTTGGCGCTATGCTTATAGGATTTGGTGATACTTAGTTGGTCGACACTTTTTCGGGCAAGAATTAGGTCTGAAAAGTTAATTTGCAATGTCAGCTGCATACAGAAAGGTCAAAAATGCATTCGAATCCTTTAGGGCCACCACAATAAAAATTCCTTTTGTTGAAAACTACAAAGAATTCACGATATGTGCGATCCTTAGGAAAAATACCCTATTTGTCTAGCAGCCACAGAGGCTAAAACATGCTGGGCAATGCTTCGCAGAAGCCCAAAAATAATGGAAATCCCTCTTGGGGATGAGAAAACAATCTTTACTACGTAGAAAGTCTGCGATTTTGTCGGTAAGGTGGAAATTTCATAGTATAGCAAAAATCATTTTGGCGGTATCCTTATAGTATTTGGAAATACTTAGTTGGTCGACACCTTTTTGGGCAAGATGTAGGTCTAAAAATTTAATTCACAGTCTCAGCTGTATACACAAAGGTCAAAAACGCATTCCAATCCTTTGCGGCAATCAGAATTTAAACTTCCTTTTGTTGAAAACTGCAAAGAATGCACGATGTGTGCGATCCTTAGGGAAAATCCCCTATTTTGTCTCTGAGCCACAGAGGCTAAAAAATGGTGGGCAGAGGCCCAAAAATAATTTAAATCTCTCTTAAGGATCAGAAAACAACCTTTATTGCGTAGAAAGTCTGCGATTGTGTCGGTAAGGTGGAAATTTCATCGTATAGGAAAAATCATTTTGGCGCTATGGTTATAGGATTTGGCGATACTTAATTGGTCGACACTTTTTTCGGCAAGAATTAGGTCTAAAAAGTTAATTTGCTGTCTCAGCTGCATACAGAAAGGTCAAATATGCATTTAAATAATTTGGGGCCATCAGAATAAAATCTCCTTTCGTTAAAAACTACAGAGAATGCACGATATGTGCAATCCTTAGGAAAAATACCCTATTTTGTCTAGCAGACACAGAGACTAAAACATGTTGCGCAATAATGCGCATAGGCCCAAAAATAATGCAAATCTTTCTTGGGGATCGGAAAACAATCTTTATTGCGTAGAACGTTTGCGATTTTGTCGGTAAGGTGGAAATTTCATCGTATAGCAAAACTAAATTTGGCGCAATGGTTATAGCATTTGGCGATAGTTAGTTGGTCGACACTTTTTTCGGCAGGAATTAGGTCTAAGAAGTTAATTTGCTGTCTCAGCTGCATACAGAAAGGTCAAAAATGCATTCAAATCCTTTGGGGACATCAGAATAAAAATTCCTTTCGTTAAAAACTACAGAGAATGCACGATATGTGCAATCCGTAGGAAAAATACCCTATTTTCTTAAGCAGCCACAGAGGCTAAAATATGCTGCGCAATGCTTCACAGAGGCTTCAATACCTCTTGGAGATCAGAAGACAATCTTTATTGCCTAAAAAGTCTGCGATTTTGTCGGTAAGGTGGAAATTTCATAGTATAGCAAAAATCATTTTGGCGCTATGCTTATATTATTTGGCGATACTTAATTGGTCGACACTTTTTTGGGCAACAATTATATCTGAAAAGTTAAGACGCAGTCTCAGCTGCATACACAAAGGTAAAAAATGCATTCAAATCTTTTGGGGCCATCACAATAAAAATTCCTTTTGTTGAAAACTACAAAGAATTCACGATAAGTGCGATCCTTAGGAAAAATACCCTATTTGTCTAGCAGCCACAGAGGCTAAAACATGCTGGGCAATGCTTCGCAGAAGCCCAAAAATAATGGAAATCCCTCTTGGGGATGAGAAAACAATCTTTACTGCGTAGAAAGTCTGCGATTTTGTCGGTAAGGTGGAAATTTCATAGTATAGCAAAAATCATTTTTGGCGGTATCCTTATAGTATTTGGAAATACTTAGTTGGTCGACACCTTTTTGGGCAAGATGTAGGTCTAAAAAGTTAATTCAAAGTCTCAGCTGTATACACAAAGGTCAAAAATGCATTCCTATCCTTTTTGGCAATCAGAATTTAAACTTCCTTTTGTTGAAAACTGCAAAGAATGCACGATGTGTGCGATCCTTAGGGAAAATCCCCTATTTTGTCTCTGAGCCACAGAGGCTAAAAAATGGTGGGCAGAGGCCCAAAAATAATTTAAATCTCTCTTAAGGATCAGAAAACAATCTTTATTGCGTAGAAAGTCTGCGATTGTGTCGGTAAGGTGGAAATTTCATCGTATAGGAAAAATCATTTTGGCGCTATGGTTATAGGATTTGGCGATACTTAATTGGTCGACACTTTTTTCGGCAAGAATTAGGTCTAAAAAGTTAATTTGCTGTCTCAGCTGCATACAGAAAGGTCAAATATGCATTTAAATAATTTGGGGCCATCTGAATAAAAATTCCTTTCGTAAAATACTACAAAGAATGCACGATATGTGCAATCCTTAGGAAAAATACCCTATTTTGTCTAGCAGACACAGAGACTAAAACATGTTGCGCAATAATGCGCATAGGCCCAAAAATAATGCAAATCTTTCTTGGGGATCGGAAAACAATCTTTATTGCGTAGAACGTTTGCGATTTTGTCGGTAAGGTGGAAATTTCATCGTATAGCAAAACTAAATTTGGCGCAATGGTTATAGCATTTGGCGATAGTTAGTTGGTCGACACTTTTTTCGGCAGGAATTAGGTCTAAGAAGTTAATTTGCTGTCTCAGCTGCATACAGAAAGGTCAAAAATGCATTCAAATCCTTTGGGGACATCAGAATAAAAATTCCTTTCGTTAGAACTACATAGAATGCACGATATGTGCAATCCGTAGGAAAAATACCCTATTTTCTTAAGCAGCCACAGAGGCTAAAACATGCTGCGCAATGCTTCACAGAGGCTTCAATCCCTCTTGGGAATCAGAAGACAATCTTTACTGCCTAAAAAGTATGCGATTTTGTCGGTAAGGTGGAAATTTCATAGTATAGCAAAAATCATTTTGGCGCTATGCTTATATTATTTGGCGAAACTTAATTGGTCGACACTTTTTTGGGCAACAATTATATCTAAAAAGTTAAGACGCAGTCTCAGCTGCATACACAAAGGTAAAAAATGCATTCAAATCCTTTGGGGCCATCAGAATAAAAATTCCTTTAATTAAAATCTAGAAGGAATTGACGATATGTGCGATCCTTAGGGAAAATACCCTACTTTGTCTAGCAGCCACAGAGGCTAAAACGTGCTGTGCAATGCTGCACAGAGGCCCAAAAATAAAGCAAGTCGCTACTGGGGATCAGAAAACCATCTTTATGGCGTAGAAAGTCGGCGATTTTGTCCGTAAGGTGGAAATTTCACTGTATAGCAAAAATCATTTTGGCGCTATGCGTATAGGATTTTGCGATACTTAGTTGGTCGACACTTTTTTGGGCAAGAATTAGGTCTAACACGTTAATTCGCAGTGTCAGCTGCATAAACCAAGGCAAAAATGCATTCAAATCTTTTGGGGCTATTAGAATAAAAATCCCTTTTGTTGAAAGCTACAAAGACTGCAAAATGTGTTCGATCCTTAGGGAAAATAGCCTATTTTGCGCAATGCTGCGCAGAGTCCCAAAAATAATGCAAATCCATCTTGGGGATCAGAAAACAATCTTTATTGCGTAGAAAGCCTGCAATTTTGTCGGTAAGGTAGAAATTTCATTGTACAGCAAAAATCATTTCGGCGCTATGCTTATAGGATTTGGCGATACTTAGATGGTCGACACTATTTTGGGAAAGAATTAGCTCTAAAAAGTTAATTCGCAGTCGCAGCTGCATACACAACGGTCAAAAATGCATTAAAATCCTTTAAGAAAACCAGAATAAAAATTCCTTTTGTTGAAAACTAGAAAGAATGCACACAGTCTCAGTCTCAGCTGCATACACAAAGGTCAAAAAGGCATTCGAATCTGTTGGGGCCATTCAAAATGAAAATTCCTTTTGTTAAAAACTACAAATAATGCCAGATGTGTACGATCCTTAGCGAAAATACCCTATTTTGTTTAACAACCACAGAGGCTAAAATATGCCACGCAATGCTGCGCAGAGGCCTAAAAATAATGCAATTCCCTCTTGTAGATAACAAAACAATCTTCACTGTGTAGAAAGTCTGTGATTTTGTCGGTAAGGTGGAAATTTTATTGTATAGCAAAAATCATTTTGCCACTATGCTTATAGGATTAAGCGATATTTAGTTGGTGAAACACCTTTTAGCGAAGGAATTAGGTGTAAAAAGTTAATTCGCAGTGTCAGCTGCATACACAAAGGTCAAAAATGCATTCAAATCCCTTGAGGCCCTCAGAATAAAAATTCCTTTTGTTGAAAACTACAACGAATGGACGATATGTACGATCCTTACGAAAATTACCCTATTTTGTCTAACAACCACAGAGGCTAAAATATGCTGCGCAATGCTGTGCAGAGGCCTAAACATAATGCAAATCCGTCTTCTAGATCACAAAACAATCTTCACTGCGTAGAAAGTTTGCGATTTTGTCGGCAAGGTGGAAATTTCATTGTATAGCAAATATCATTTTCGCGCTATGCTTATAGGATTTGCCGAAACGTAAATGGCTTACACTTTTTTGGGAAAGAATTACGTCTAAAAAGTTAATTCGCAGTCTCAGCTGCATACACAACGGTCAAAAATGCATTCAAATCCTTTGGGGCTATTAGAATAAAAATTCCTTCTGTTGAAAACTAGAAAGAATGCACGATATGTGCGATCCTTAGTGAAATACCCTATTTTGTCTAGCAGCAACAGAGACTAAAACATGCTGTGCAATGCTGCACAGAGGCCCAAAAATAATCCAAATAACTCTACAAAATAACTCTACAAAACTACTAATAATGCCAGATGTGTACGATCCTTAGCGAAAATACCCTATTTTGTTTAACAACCACAGAGGCTAAAATATGCCACGCAATGCTGCGCAGAGGCCTAAAAATAATGCAATTCCCTCTTGTAGATAACAAAACAATCTTCACTGCGTAGAAAGTTTGCGATTTTGTCGGCAAGGTGGAAATTTCATTGTATAGCAAATATCATTTTCGCGCTATGCTTATAGGATTTGCCGAAACGTAAATGGCTTACACTTTTTTGGGAAAGAATTACGTCTAAAAAGTTAATTCGCAGTCTCAGCTGCATACACAACGGTCAAAAATGCATTCAAATCCTTTGGGGCTATTAGAATAAAAATTCCTTCTGTTGAAAACTAGAAAGAATGCACGATATGTGCGATCCTTAGTGAAATACCCTATTTTGTCTAGCAGCAACAGAGACTAAAACATGCTGTGCAATGCTGCACAGAGGCCCAAAAATAATCCAAATAACTCTTCGGGATCAGAAAAAAATCTTTATTGCGTAGAAATTCTGCGATTTTGTCGGTAAGGTGGAACTTTTATTGTATAGCAAAAATCATTTTGGTGCTATACTTATAGGATTTGGCGATACTAAGTTGGTCGACACTTTTTTGGGCAAGAATTAAGTCTAAAAAGTCAAATCGCAGTCTCAGCTGCATACACAAAGGTCAAAAATGCATTCAAATCTTTTGGGGCCATTTAAAATGAAAATTCCTTTTCTTAAAAACTACAAATAATGCGCAATATGTACGATCCTTAGCGAAAATACCCTATTTTGTCTAACAACCACAGAGGCTAAAACAGGTCTAAACAGTTAATTCGCAGTCTCAGTTGCATACAGAAAGGTCAAAAATGCATTCAAATAATTTGGGGCTATCAGAATAAAAGTTCCTTCTGTTGAAAATTACAAAGAATGCACGATATCGGCGATCCTTAGGGAAAATACACTACTTTGTCTACCAGCCACAGAGGCTAAAACATGCTGTGCAAAGCAGGGCAGAGGCCCAAAAATGATGCAAATCCCTCTTGGGGATCAGAAAACATTCTTTATTGCGTACAAAGTCTGCGATTTTGTCGGTAAGGTTGAAATTTCGTTCTATAGCAAAAATCATTTTGACGATATGCTTATAGGATTTGGCGATACTTAGTTAGTGGACACTTTTTTGGGCAAGAATTAGGTCTAAACAGTTAATTCGCAGTCTCAGTTGCATACAGAAAGGTCAAAAATGCATTCAAATAATTTGGGGCTATCAGAATAAAATTTCCTTCTGCTGAAAATTACAAAGAATGCACGATATCGGCGATCCTTAGGGAAAATACCCTATTTTTTCTAGCAGCCACAGAGGCTAAAACATGCTGCGCAATGCTGCGCAGAGACCCAAACATAATTCAAATCCCTCCTGGGGATTAGAAAACATTCTTTATTGCGTACAAAGTCTGCGATTTTGTCGGTAAGGTGGAAATTTCGTTCTATAGCAAAAATCATTTTGACGCTATGCTTATAGGATTTGGCGATACTTAGTTTATAGACACTTTTTTGGGGCAAGAATTAGGTCTAGACAGTTAATTTGCAGTGTCAGCTGCATACACAAAGATCCAAAATGCATTAAAATCCTTTGAGGCCATCAGAATAAAAATTCCTTTTGTTAAAAACTAGAAAGAATGCACCATATCTGCGATCCTGAGGAAAAATATATATTTTGTCTAACAGCCACAGAGGCTAAAACATGCTGCGCAATGCTGCGCAGAGGCCCAAATAATGCAAATGTCTCTTGGGGATCAGAAAAAAATTTTTATTGCTCAGAAAGTCTGCGATTTTGTCGGTAAGGTGGAAATTTCATTGTATAGCAAAAATCATTTTGGCGCTATGCTTATAGGATTTGGCGATACTTAGTTCGTTGACACTTTTTTGGGCAAGAATTAGGTCTAGACAGTTAATTTGCAGTCTCAGTTGCATACAGAAAGGTCAAAAATGCATTCAAATCCTTTGGGACCATCAAAATAAAAATTCCTTTTGTTAAAAACTACAAAGAATGCACGAGTATAAAGTCTGCGATTTTGTCGGTAAGGTGGAAATTTCGTTCTATAGCAAAAATCATTTTGACGCTATGCTTATAGGATTTGGCGATACTTAGTTGGTGGACACTTTTTTGGGCAAGAATTAGGTCTAAACAATTAATTTGCAGTCTCAGTTGCATACAGAAAGGTCAAAAATGCATTCAAATCCTTTGGGGCTATCAGAATAAAAGATCCTTCTGTTGAAAAATAAAACGTATGCACGATAAGTGCGATCCTTAGGGAAAATACCCTATTTTTTCTAGCAGCCACAGAGGCTAAAACATGCTGCGCAATGCTGCGCAGAGACCCAAACATAATTCAAATCCCTCCTGGGGATTAGAAAACATTCTTTATTGCGTACAAAGTCTGCGATTTTGTCGGTAAGGTGGAAATTTCGTTCTATAGCAAAAATTATTTGGACGCTATGCTTATAGGATTTGGCGATACTTAGTTGATAGACACTTTTTTGGGGCAAGAATTAGGTCTAAACAGTTAATTTGCAGTGTCAGCTGCATACACAAAGATCCAAAATGCATTAAAATCCTTTGAGGCCATCAGAATAAAAATTCCTTTTGTTAAAAACTAGAAAGAATGCACCATATCTGCGATCCTGAGGAAAAATATATATTTTGTCTAACAGCCACAGAGGCTAAAACATGCTGCGCAATGCTGCGCAGAGGCCCAAATAATGCAAATGTCTCTTGGGGATCAGAAAACAATCTTTATTGCTCAGAAAGTCTGCGATTTTGTCGGTAAGGTGGAAATTTCATTGTATAGCAAAAATCATTTTGGCGCTATGTTTATAGGATTTGGCGATACTTAGTTCGTTGACACTTTTGTTTTTGCAAGAATTAGGTCCAACAAAATAACTCGTAGTCTCATCTACACACACAAAGGTCAAAAATGCATTCAAATCCTTTGGGACCATCAAAATAAAAATTCCTTTTCTTCAAAACTACAAAGAATGCACGATATGTGCGATCCTTAGAAAAACACTTTACTTTGTCTAGCAACAACAGAGGCTAAAACATTCTGCGCAGTGCTGCTCAGAAACCCAAAAAAATGCAAATCCGTCTTGGGGATCAGAAAACAATCTTTATTGCGTAGAAAGTCTGCAATTTTATCGATAAGGTGAAAATTCTATTGTATAGCAAAAATGATTTTGGCACTATGCTTATAGGATCTGGCGATACTTAGTTGGTTGACACTTTTTTGGGCAAGAGGTAGGTCTAAAAAGTTAATTCGCAGTCTCAGCTGCATACACAAAGGTCAAAAATGCATTCAAATCTTTGGGGCCATCAGAATAAAAATTCCTTTTGTTGAAATTTACAGAGAATGCACGATATGTGCGATCTTTAGGGAAAATACCTTATTTTCTCTAGCAGTCACAGAGTCTAAAATAAGCTGTGCAATGCTGTGATGAGGCCCAAAAATAATGCAAATCGCTCTTGGGGATCAGGAAACAATCTTTAATGCCTAAAAAGTCTTCAATTTTGTCGGTAAGGTGGAAATTTCATTGTATAGCAAAAATCATTTTGGCGCTACGCTTATAGGATTTGGCGATACTTAGTTCGTCGACACTTTTTTGGGCAAGAATTAGGTCTAAAAAGTTAACTCGCAGTCTCAGCTGCATACAGAAAGGTCAAAAATTCATTCATTTCCTTTGAGGCAATCAGAATTATACTAGCTTTTGTTGAAAACTACAAAGAATGCACGATATGTGCGATCCTTATTCCACCGCGAAAACACTTCAGAATTCTGAAATATACAACGAAATCGATACGGCGACACTTAAATGTCAAGTCAAAATTCACACTAGTGCTTTCGGTTTGCTAACGGCAGCGATGGAAGAAGATACAAATCAGACTTCACGACAATTAAAAAAAGTGGGGAATTTTTCGTATATGAAAAATGTACCTCGGCGCGCAAAGCACTTTGGGTGACACTGGCTCTTTAAGTAATTGTGTGTGCACATGTACATGTGGGCCTTTCATGATACATGTACTGTGTAACTCCTAGTATTTGCTTTTAGTTCACAAGGGCCTGGCTCCATAAAGCAACTTAAGATTAAGTGCGAATTTTCTGCAACCATTTCCTTTGTTATGGAGGACTTTTGGGCACAGTATCACGGATAACTCGGCCGAAGACAGATTAGTGAGTATAGAGTAGAGTACTTTAGGAAACACAAAGAGAACATGAAGGAAACCTCCAGAACAAAGGGAATTGTTGCAAAAAAAACCCTTTTAATCTCAAGTTGCTTTATGCAACTGGGCCCAGGACTATATCCATGTTATCCATAGTTAAGGATACTGTGCTTTTTAGTCTTTTTGAACATTGGCTACAAGCTTCAGTTTACTGGTTTCCAATGCTTTCTTGAAATTTCCCAGCATCACCAGGCTTCTTAGAAAAACCAAGGTTACCGGGGTTGACCCAGATGTTATAGTCAAAAATAATGTACCTGTGTAACCCTGGTTATTCAGACAACCACGGTTAGCGGGCTTACCAGGGAAACCGGGGTTAACCAGGCTTTTTTGCACGTAGGGTCCGAGTCTGGTAAGCCTGGTTTTCAGTAAAATGTGCTAACCAGGTTCACCAAGGTTACCCTGGTCAACCCAGACCTTAGGAGCCTGGTTAAGCCCGGGTAACCCTGGTAATTTAGAAAACCAAGGTCACCAGACTTACCAGGGTAACCAGGGTAACCAGGGTAACCTAGGTTAGCCCAGACTTCTCAGAGTCTGCTTAAACCCTGGTTACCCTGGTACGTCTGGTAACCCTGGTTTTCTAAATAACCAGGGTAACCAGGGTTACCAGACTTTTTTGCACATAGGGTTTGTGTCTGGTAAGACTGGTTTAAGAACCAGGGTACCCTGGTTTTTAAAACAGGCTTGGACCAAGGTAAAACCCTGCTTTTACCAGGCTCTTGGTGTAAGGGAAATCCCTCTTGGGGATCACAAAACAATCTTTATTGCGTAGAAAGTCTCCGATTTTGTTGGTAAGGTGAAAATTTCATTGTATAGCAAAAATCATTTTGGCGCTATGCTTATAGGATTTGGTGATACTTAGTTGGTCGACACTTTTTGGGGCAAGAATTAGGTCTAAAACGTTAATTCGCAGTGTCAGCTGCATACACAAAATAGCATTCAAAATAGCATTCAAATCCTTTAGGGCTATCACGATATGTGCGATCCTTAGGGAAAATACCCTATTTTGTCTAGCAGCCACAGAGGCTAGAACATGCTGCGCAATGCTGCTCAGAGGCACAAAATTAATGCAAATCCCTCTTGGGGATCGGAAAACAATCTTTATTGCGTAGAAAGTCTGCGATTTTGTCGGTAAGGTGAAAATTTCATTGTATGGCAAAAATCATTTTGGCACTATGCTAATAGGATTTGGTGATACTTAGTTGGTCGACACTTTTTTTGGGCAAGAATTAGGTCTAAAAAGTTAATTTGCAGTGTCAGCTGCATACACAAAGGTCAAAAATGCATTCAAATTCTTTGGGGCCATCAGAATAAAAATTCCTTTTGTTGAAAACTACAAAGAATGCACGATATATGCGATCCTTAGGGAAAATACCCTATTTTGTCTGGCAGCCACAGAGAATAAAACATAATGGGTAATGCTGCGCAGAAGCCCAAACATAATACAAATCCGTTTGGGGGATCAGAAAACAATCTTTATTGCGTAGAAAGTTTGCGATTTTGTCGGTAAGGTGAAAATTCTATTGTATAGCAAAAATGATTTTGGCGCTATGGTTATAGGATTTGGCAATACGTAAGGGTTAGACAATGAACGCAAGTGCTCTATGGGATATAGTGTTACGTGCAGATTGTATTTTTGCATTTTAATTTTTTAGTTCTCACCTTGAAATCACGTTGCTATTTTGTTTACGATATTTTTGCTATTGTCCACACGCCTTTTAGTTGCAATGTTTTACTGAGAATGCTTCACCCCGCGGTTTATCGCAGTTGATGCGTAAACAGCCATGAGCCAATACACGGACTGAGGAACTCGAGGCAGTGTTTGCCCCACAAGATTTACTAGATTTACACTGGTGAAAGCAGTCTTCTACGCGCTACGACCACCGGCACCAGCAAGTGGGGAAACCGCAGGGAAAGCCAAGAGATCAAAGACAAGTTCAAGTACAACACTCGTAGTCCGGCAAACGCGAAGAAACAAGTCTGTCCTTCTATTTCAATTAAGGTCTGAACATTTTTTATTTCATATAAAGCTGTAAAGTAATGGTTTTTCGTTCGATTTGCTTTTTGCTTTGCTATTACAAGATTGCATTTTTTTTTTGACATCGCCGTTGAAGCTGTTGTTTTTATCGATTTAGTTATAAATATTCACAGAGAATTTGTGCATTCATTAGTAGTTTCTACTTAGTCATTAGTATGCTCTATATAGAGCATACTAATGAGGCTTCCAAACAAAGGAAAACAATGCCTCATTAGTATGCTCTATATAGAACCACTAATGAATGCAGAAATTCTCTGTACTTTTACCCCGCAATTTCCCTGTGCTTCAAAGCCCCCACCACTTTACATAATTTAAGACAGTTTATGGAATATAGAGCATCGAAATGCTGGACACTGATTGGCTGAGTGGGTGTGACCATGTTCTAATTAGTTGGTCGACACTTCTTCTGTGCAAGAATTACGTGTAAAAAGTAATTCCCTATTTGTCTAGCAGCTACAGAGGCTAAAACATGCTGCGCACTGCTGCGCAGAGGCCCAAAAATAATGCAAATCCCTCTTGGGGATCAGAAAACAATCTTTATTGCGTGGAAAGTCTCCGATTTTGTGGGTAAGGTGGAAATTCCATCGTATAGCAAAAATCATTTTGGCGCTATGCTTTTAGGATTTGGCGATACTTAGTTGATAGACACTTTTTTGGGGCAAGAATTAGGTCTAGACAGTTAATTTGTAGTGTCAGCTGCATACACAAAGATCCAAAATGCATTAAAATCCTTTGAGTCCATTAGAATAAAAATTCCTTTTGTTAAAAACTACAAAGAATTCACGATATGTGCCATCGTTAGGGAAAATACCCTACTTTGTCTACCAGCCACAGAGGCTAAAACAAGCTGCGCAATGCTGCACAGAGGCCCAAAAATAATGCAAATACCACTCGGGGATTAGAAGACAGTCTTCATTGCGTAGAAAGTCTGCGCTTTTGTAGGTAAGGTGGAAATTTCATTGTATAGCAAAAATCATTTTGGCGCTATGCTTATAGGATTTGGCGATACTTAGTTGATAGACACTTTTTTGGGGCAAGAATTAGGTCTAGACAGTTAATTTGTAGTGTCAGCTGCATACACAAAGATCCAAAATGCATTAAAATCCTTTGAGGCCATCAGAATAAAAATTCCTTTTATTAAAAACTAGAAAGAATGCACCATATCTGCGATCCTGAGGAAAAATATATATTTTGTCTAACAGCCACAGAGGCTAAAACATGCTGCGCAATGCTACGCAGAGGCCCAAATAATGCAAATGTCTCTTGGGGATCAGAAAACAATCTTTATTGCTCAGAAAGTCTGCGATTTTGTCGGTATAGTGGAAATTTCATTGTATAGCAAAAATCATCTTGGCGCTCTGCTTAGAACATGGTCACACCCACTCAGCCAATCAGTGTCCAGCATTTCGATGCTCTATATTCCATAAACTGTCTTAAATTGTGTCAAGTGGCGGGGGCTTTGAAGCACAGGGAAGTTGCGGGGTAAAAGTACAGAGAATTTCTGCATTCATTAGTGGTTCTATATAGAGCATACTAATGAGGCATTGTTTTCCTTTGTTTGGAAGCCTCATTAGTATGCTCTATATAGAGCATACTAATGACTAAGTAGAAACTACTAATGAATGCACAAATTCTCTGTCAATATTTATAACTAAATCGGTAAAAACAACAGCTTCAACGGCGATGCCAAAAAAACAACAAAAAAAGCAATCTTGTAATAGCAAAGCAAAAAGCAAATCGAAAGAAAAACCATTACTTTACAGCTTTACATGAGATAAAAAATGTTCAGACCTTAATTGAAATAGAAGGACAGACTTGTTTCTCCGCGTTTGCCGGACTACGAGTGTTGTACTTGAACTTGTCTTTGGTCTCTTGGCTATCCCTGCGGGTTCCCCACTTGCTGGTGCCGGTGGTCGTAGCGCGTAGAAGACTGCTTTCACCAGTGTAAATCTAGTAAACCTTGTGGGGCAAACACTGCCTCGAGTTCCTCAGTCCGTGTATTGGCTCATGGCTGTTTACGCATCAACTGCGATAAACCGCGCGGTGAAGCACTCTCAGTAAAACATTGCAACTCAAAGGCGTGTGTACAATAGCAAAAATATCGTAAACAAAATAGCAACGTGATTTCAAGGTGAGAACTAAAAAATAAAATGCAAAAATCCAATCTGCACACAAAAACGAAATTCTTCGTGGGTGTGACCATGTTCTAAGACGGTTAGACAATGAACGCTCGTGTCCTATGGGATATAGCGTCCCTCGCAAGATAGAATGCCACTCGGCCTAGGGCCTCGTGGCATTCTATCTTTGCTCGGGACACTATATCCCATAGAATACTCGCGTTCATTGTCTAACCCTTACTTATAGGATTTGGTGATACTTAGTTGGTTGAAACTTTTGTTTTTGCAAGAATTAGGTCTAACAAAATAATTCGTGGTCTTATCAACGCACACAAAGGTCAAAAATGCATTCAAATCCTTTAGAGCCATCAGAATAAAAATTCCTTTTGTTGAAAACTACAAAGAATACACGATATGTGCGATCCTCAGGGAAAATACCCTATTTTCTCTAGCAGCCACGGAGGCTAAAACATGCTGCGCAATGCTGCGCAGAGGCCTAAAATTAAAGCAAATCCCTCTTGGGGATCAGAAAACAATCTTTATTGCGTCGAAAATCTTCGATTTTGACAGTAAGGTGGAGATTTCATTGTACAGCAAATATCATTTTCGCCCTATCCGTATAGGATTTGCCGAAACGTAAATGTTCGACACTTTTTTGGGCAGGAATTAGGTCTAAAAAGCTAATTCGCAGTCTCAGCTGCATACACAAAGGTCAAAAATGTATTTAAATCCTTTGGGGCCATCAAAATAAAAATTCCTTTTGTTGAAAACTAGAAAGAATGCACGATATGTGCGATCCTTAGGGAAAATACCCTATTTTATGTAGTAGCCACAGACGCTAAAACATACTGCGCAATGCTGCCCAGAGTCCCAAATATAATGCAAATCCCTGTTGGAGATCGGAAAACAATCTTTATTGCGTAGAAGGTGTGCGATTTTGTCAGTAAGGTGGAAATTTCATTGTATAGCAAGACTTATTTTGGTGTTATGTTTATAGGATTTGGCAATACTTAGATTGTCGACACTATTTTTCGCAAGACTTAGGTCTAAACAGTTAATTCGCAGTCTCAGCTGCATACACAAACGTCAAAAATGCATTCAAATCTTTTGAGGACATCAGAATAAAAACTCCTTTTGTTAAGAACTACAAAGAATGCACGATCTGTGCGATCTTTAGGGAAAATACCCTATTTTGTCTACTAGCCACAGGGGGTAAAACATGCTGCGCAATGCTGCGCACAGGCCAAAAAATAATGCAAATCATTCTTGGGAATCAGAAAACAATCCTTATTGCGTAGAAAGTCTGCGATTTTGTCGGTAAGGTCGAAATTTCATTGTATAGCAAAAATCATTTTGGCGCTATGCTTATAGGATTTGGCGATACTTAGTTAATGCGACACTTTTTTGGGCAAGAATTAGGTCTAACAAGTTAATTCGCAGAGTCAGCTGCTTACACAAAGGTTAAAAAATGCATTCAAATCCTTTGAGGCCATCAGAATAAAAATTCCTTTTGTTAAAAACTACAAAGAATGCACGATATGTGCGATCCTAAGAAAAAATACCCTTTTTTGTCTAGCAGCCACAGATCCTCAAACATGCTGCGCAATGCTGCGCAGAGGCCCAAAAAAATACCAAATCCCTCTTGGGAAACAGAAAACAATCTTTATTGCGTAGAAAGTCTGCAATTTTGTCGTTAAGGTGGAAATTCCATTGTATAGTAAAAATCATTTTGGCGCTATGCTTATAGGAATTGGCAATAATTAGTTGGTGCAACACTTTTTTGGACAAGAATTAATTCTCAAAAGTTAATTCGCAGTGCCAGCTGCATATACACAGGTCAAAAATGCATTCAAATCCTTTCGGACCATCCGAATAAAAACTCCTTTTGTTGAAAACTACAAAGAATGCATGATATGTGCCATCGTTAGGGAAAATACCCTATTTTGTCTACCAGCCACATAGGCTAAGACATGCTGCGCAATGCTGTGCAGAGGCCAAGGAATAATGCACATCCCTCTTGGGAATCAGAAAACAATCTTTATTGCGTAGAAAGTCTGCGATTTTGTCGGTAAGGTCGAAATTTCATTGTATAGCAAAAATCATTTTGGCGCTATGCTTATAGGATTTGGCGATACTTAGTTGGTGCGACACTTTTTTGGGCAACGATTAGGTCTAGGAAGTTAATTTCTAGTGTCAGCTGCATAAACAAAGGTAAAAACTGCATTCAAATCCTTTGGGGCCATCAGAACAAAAATTCCTTTTGTTAAAAACTACAAAGAATGCACGATATGTGCGATCTTTAGGGAAAATACAATATTTTGTCTAGCAGCTAGAGAGGCTAAAACATGCTGCGCAATGCTGTGCAGAGGCATAAAAATTATGCAAATCCCTCTTGGGGATCAGGAAATAATCCTTATTACGCAGAAAGTCTGCTATTTTCTCGGTAACGTGAAAATTTTATTGTATAGAAAAAATCATTTTGGCGCTATGCTTATAGGATTTGGCGGTACTTAGTTTATAGACACTTTTTTGGCAACAATTAGCTCTAGAAAGTTAATTTCTAGTGTCAGCTGCATACACAAAGGTAAAAAATGCATTCAAATCCTTTGGGGCAATCAGAACAATAATTCCTTTTGTTAAAAACTACAAAGAATGCACGATGTGTGCGATATTTAGGGAAAATACCCTATTTTGTCTAGCAGCCACAGAGGCTAAAACATGCTGAAAAATGCTGCGCAGAGGCCTAAAAATAATCGAAATCCCTCTTGGGGATCAGAAAACAATCTTTATTGCGCAGAAAGTCTGCGATTTTGTCGTAAGATGGAACTTTCATTGTATAGCAAGAATCGTTTTCGCGCTATGCTTATAGGATTTGGCGATACTTAGTCGGCCGACACTTTTGGGGCAAGAATTAAGTCTAAAATGTTAATTCGCCGTCCCAGAAGCATACACAAAGGTCAAAAATGCATTTAAATCCTTTAAGGCCATCACAAAAAAAATTCCTCTTGTTGAAAACTACAAAGAATGCACGATATGTGCGCTCCTTAGGGAGAATATCCTATTTTGTCTACCAGTCACAGAGGCTAAAACATGCTGCGCAATGATGCGCAGAGGCCAAAAAGTAATGCAAATAACTCTTGGTGATCAGAAAACAATCTTTATTGCGTAGAAAGTCTGCGATTTTGTCGTTGAGGTGGAAATTTCATTGTAGAGCAAAAATCATTTTGCCGCGATGCTTATAGGATTTGGCGATAGTTAGTTGGTCGACATTTTTCTGGGCAAGAATTAGATCTAAGAAGTTAATTCGCAGTCTCAGCTGCATACACAAACGTCAAAAATGCATTCAAATCCTTTGGGGCAATAAGAATAAAAATTCCTTTTGTTGAAAACCACAAAGAATGCACGATATGTGCGATCTTAGGTGCGATACTTAGTTGGTCGACACTTTTTTGGGCAAGAATTAGGTCTACAAAGTTAATTTGCAGTCTCACCTCGAGACACAAAGGTCAAAAATGCATTCAAATCCTTTGAGGCCATGAGAATAAAAATTCCTTTTGTGGAGAACTAGAAAGAATGCGCGATATGTCCGATGCTTAGGGAAAATACCCTATTATGTCTTGCAGCCACAGAGGGTAAAACATGCTGTGCAATGCTGCATAGAAGCCCAAAAATAATGCAAATCCCCTTTGGGGATCAGAAAACAATCTTTACTGCGCAGAAAGTCTGCGATTTTGTCGGTAAGGTAAAAATTTCATTCTATAACAAAAATCATTTTGGCGCTACGGGATCAGAAAACAATATTTATTGCGTAAAAGTCTGCGATTTTCTTTGTAAGGTGGAAATTTCATTGCTATATAGCAAAAATCATTTTGGCGCTCTGCTTATAGGATTTGGCGATACTTAGTTGTTCGACACTTTTTGGGCAAGAATTCGGTCTAAGAAGTTAATTCGCAGCCTCACCTACACAAACAAAGGTCAAAAATGCATTCAAATCCTTTCTGGCCATCAGAATAAAAAGTCATTTTGTGAAAAAGTAGAAAGAATGCACGATATGTCCGATCCTTAGGAAAAATACCCTATTATGTCTTGCAGCCACAGAAGCTAAGACCTGCTGCGCAATGCTGCGCAGAGGACCAAAAATAATATGAAATTTTGAGCTATGCTTATAGGATTTGGCGATACTTAGTTGGTCGACACTTTTTCGGGCAAGAATTAGGTCTAAAACGTTAATTCCCAGTCTCAGCTACATACACCAAGGTCAGAAATGCATTCAAATCTTTTGGGGCAAACAGAATAAAAAGTCCTTTTGTTAAAAACTAGAAAGAATGCACGATATGTGCGGTCCTTACGGAAAATACCCTATTTTATCTAGCAGCCACAGAGGCTAGAACATGCTGTGCAATGCTGCGCAGAGGACCACAAATAATGCAAATCTCTCTTCGCGATCAGAAAACGATCTTTATTGCGTAAAAGTCTGCGATTTTCTTAGTAAGGTGGAAATTTCATTGTATAGCAAAAATCATTTTGGCGCTATGCTTACAGGATTTGGCGATATTTAGTTGGTCGACACTTTTTTGTGCAAGAATTACGTCTAAGAAGTTAATTCGCAGCCTCACCTACACACACAAAGGTCAAAAATGTATTCAAATCCTTTGGGGCCATCAGAATAAAAACTCATTTTGTGGAAAACTAGAAAGAGTGCACGATATGTGCAATCCTTAGGGAAAATACCCTATCTTGTCTAGCAGCCACAGAGGCTAAAAAGCATGCTGTGCAAGGCTGCCCAGGGGCCCAAAAATAATGCAAATCCCTCTTAAGAATCAGAAAACAATCTTTATTTCGTAGAAAGTATTCGATTTTACTGGTAGGTTGAAAATTTTATTGTATAGCAAAAATCATTTTGGCGCTATGCTTGTACGATTTGGCGATACTTAGTGCGACACTTTTTTGGGCAAGAATTAGGTCTAAAAAGTTAATTCGCAGTGTCAGCTGCATACACAAAGGTAAAAAATGCATTCAAATCTTTTGGGGCCATCAGAATCAAAACTCCTTTTGTTAAAAACTACAAAGAATAGACGATATGTGCGATCCTTAGGGAAAATACCCTATTTTGTCTTGCAGCCACAGAGGCTAAAACATACTGTGCAATGCTGCGCAGGGGCCCAAAAATAATGCAAATCCCTCTTAAGAATCAGAAAACAATCTTTATTGCGTAGAAAGTATTCGATTTTACTGGTAGGTTGAAAATTTTATTGTATAGCAAAAATCATTTTGGCGCTATGCTTGTACGATTTGGCGATACTTAGTTAGTGCGACACTTTTTTTGGGTAAGAATTAGGTCTAAAAAGTTAATTCGCAGTGTCAGCTGCATACACAAAGGTAAAAAATGCATTCAAATCTTTTGGGGCCATCAGAATCAAAACTCCTTTTGTTAAAAACTACAAAGAATAGACGATATGTGCGATCGTTAGGGAAAATACCCTATTTTGTCTAGCTGCCACAGAGGCTAAAACATGCTGCACAAGGCTGTGCAGAGGCCCAAAAGTAATGCAAATCCCTCTTGGGAATCAGAAAACATTCTTTATTGCGTAGAAAGTCTGCCATTTTGTGGGTAAGGTCAAAATTTCATTGTATACCGAAAATCATTTTGGCGCTATCCTTATAGGATTTGGGGATACTTAGTTGGTGCGACACTTTTTTGGGCAAGAATTAGGTCTAAAAAGATAATTAGCAGTGTCACCTGCATACAAAAAGGTCAAAAATGAATTCAAATCCTTTGAGGCCATCAGAATAAAAATTCCTTTTGTTAATAACTACAAAGAATGCACGATATGTGCGATCTTTAGGAAAAATACCCATTTTGTCTGGTAGCCACAGAGGCTAAAACGTGCTGTGCAATGCTGCGCAATGCTGCTCAGAGACCCAAAAATAATGCAAATCCCTCTTGGGAATCAGAAAACAATCTTTATTGCGTGGAAAGTCTGCCATTTTGTCGGTAAGGTGGAAATTTCATAGTATAGCAAAAAATCATTTTGGGGGTATGCTTTTAGGATTTGGCGATACTTAGTTGGTGCGACACATTTTTTCGCAAGAATTAGGTCTAAAAAGTTAATTCGCAGTGTCAGCTGCATACACAAAGGTCAAAAATGCATTCAAATCCTTTGAGGCCATTAGAATAAGAATAAATTTTGTTAAAACTACAAAGAATGCACCATATGTGCGATCCTTAGGAAAATACCCTATTTTCTCTAGCAGCTACAGAGGCTAAAACATGCTGCGCAATGCTGCGATGAGGCCCAAAAATAATGCAAATAACTCTTCGTGATCAGAAAGCAATCTTTATTGCGTAGAAAATCTGCAATTTTCTCGGTAATCTGGAAATTTCATTGTATAGCAATAATCATTTTGGCGCTATGCTTATAGGATTTGGCTACAGTTAGTTGGTGCGACACTTTTTTGGGCAAGAATTAGGTGTAAAAAGTTAATTCGCAGTCTCAGCTGCATACACAAAGGTCAAAAATGCATTCAAATCCTTTGAGGCCGTTACAATAAAAATACCTTTTGTTGAAAACTACAAAGAATGCACGATATGTGCGATCCTTACGGAAAATACCCTATTTTGTCTAGCGGCCACAGAGGCTAAAACATGCTGCGCAATGCTGCGCAGAGAACCAAAAATAATGCAAATCCCTCTTCGTGATCAGAAAGCAGTCTTTATTGCGTAGAAAATCTGCAGTTTTGTCGGTAATCTGGAAATTTCATTGTATAGCAATAATCATTTTGGCGCTATGCTTATAGGATTTGGCGATACTTAGTTGGTCGACACTTTTTTGGGCAAGGATTAGGTCTAAAATGTTAATTCCCAGTCAAAGCTGCTTTGGGGCCAACAGAATAAATATTCCTTTTGTTAAAAACTAGAAAAATGCACAATATGTGCGATCCTTATCGAAAATACCCTATTTTCTCTACCAGCCACAGAGGCTAAAGCATGCTGCTCAATGCTGCGCAGAGGCCCAAAAATAATGCAAATCCCTCTTGGGGATCAGAAAACAATCTTTATTGCGTAGAAAGTCTGCGATTTTGTCAGTAAGGTGGAAATTTCATTGTATAGCAAAACTCATTTTGGCGCTATGTTTATAGGATTTGGCTATAGTTAGATAGTCGACACTATTTTTGGCAAGAATTAGGTCTAAGAAGTTAGTTCGCAGTGTCAGCTGCATACACAAAGGTTAAAAAATGCATTCAAATAATTTGAGGCCATTAGAGTAAAAATTCCTTTTGTTAAAACTACAAAGAATGCACGATATGTGCGATCCTTAGGGAAAATACCCTATTTTGTCTAGCAGCTACAGAGGCTAAAACATGCTTCGCAATGCTGCGCACAGGCCCAAAAAAAATGCAAATCCCTCTTGGTGATCAGAAAGCAATCTTTATTGCGTAGAAAATCTGCAATTTTCTCGGTAATCTGGAAATTTCATTGTATAGCAATAATCATTTTGGGGCTATGCTTATAGGTCGACACTATTTTGGGCAAAAATTAGGTCTAAAAAGTTAATTGCAGTGTCAGCTGCATACACAAAGGTCAGAAATGCATTCAAATCCCTTGGGGGCCATCAGAATAAAATTCCTTTTGTTGAAAACTAGAAAGAATGCACGGTATGTGCAATCCTTAGAGAAAATACGATATTTTGTCTAGCAGCCACAGAGGCTAAAACATGCTGTGCAATGCTGTGCAGAGGCCCAAAAATAATCCAAATCCCTCCTGGGGATCAGAAAACAAAGTTTCTTGCGTAGAAATTCTGCGATTTTGTCGGTATGGTGGAACTTTCATTGTATAGCAAATGTTATTTTGGCGCTATGCTTGTAGCATTTGGCGATACTTAGTTGGTCGACACTTTTTTGGGCAAGAATTAGGTCTAAAAAGTCAATTCGCAGGCTCACCTACAGACACAAAGCTCAAAAATGCATTTAAATCCTTTGGGGCCATCAGAATAAAAACTTCTTTTGTTGAAAACTACAAAGATTGCACGATATGTGCGATCCTTAGGGAAAATACCCTATTTTGTCTAGCAGCCACAGAGGCTAAAACATGCTGCGCAATGCCCAATGCAATACAATGCCCAAAAATAATGCAAATCCCTCTTGGAGATCAGAAAGTAATCTTTATTGCGCAGAAAGTTGCGTTTTTGTCGGTAGGGTGGAAATTTCATTGTATGGCAAAAATCATTTTGCCGCTATGCTTATAGGATTTGGAGATACTTATTTGGTCGACACTATTTTGGGCTAAAATTAGGTCTATAAAGGTAATTCGCAGTGTCGCCTGCATACACAAAGGTCAAAAATGCATTCAAATCTTTTGAGGCCATCAGAATAAAAATTCCTTTTGTTAAAAACAACAAAGAATGCACGATATGTGCGATCCTTACGGAAGATACCCTATTTTATCTTGCAGCCACAGAGGCTAAAACATGCTGCGCAATGCTGCACAGAAGCCCAAAAATAATGCAAATCCTTACTTGGGGATCAGAAAACAATCTTTATTGCGTAGAAAGTCTGCGATTTTGTCGGTAAGGTGGAAACTTCATTCTATAGCAAAAATCATTTTGGCGCAATGCTGATAGCATTTGGCGATACTTAGTTGGTCGACACTTTTTGGGGCAAGAATTAGTTCTAAAAAGTTAATTTGCAGTCTCAGCTCCATACACAAAGGTCAAAAATGCATTCAAATGCTTTAGGGCCATTAGGATAAAAAATCCTTTTGCTGAAAAGTACTAAGAATGCACGATATGTGGGATTTTTAGGAAAAAGACCCTATTTTGTCTTGCACCCACAGAGGTTAAAACATGTTGCGCAATGCTGCGCAGAGGCCCAAAAATAATGCAAATCCCTCTTGGGAATCAGAAAACAATCTTTATTACGTAGAGAGTCTGCGATTTTGTCGGTAAGGTGGAAATGTCATTGTATAGCAAAAATCATTTTGGCGGTATGCTTATAGGATTTGGCGATACTTAGTTGGTCGACACTTTTTTGGGCAAGAATTAGGTGTAAAAAGTTAATTCGCAGTCTCAGCTGCATACACCAAGGTCAAAAATGCATTCAAATCCTTTGGGGCCATCAGAATAAAAAATCCTTTTGTTGATAACTACAAAGAATGCACGATATGTGCTATCCTTATTAAAATACCCCATTTTGTCTAGCAGGTACAGATTCTAAAACATGCTGCTTAATGCTCCGCAGAGGTCCAAAAATAATACAAATCCCTCTTGGGGATCAGAAAACAATTTTTATTGCGTAGAAAGTCTGTAATTTTGTCGGTAAGGTGGAAATTTCATTGTATAGCAAAAATCATTTTGGGGCTATGCTTATAGGATTTGGCGATACTTAGTTTGTCGACACTTTTTTGGGCAAAAATTAGGTCTAAAAAGTTAATTCGCAGTCTCAGCTGCATACACCAGAGTCAAAAATGCATTCAAATAATTTGGGGATATCGGAATAAAAATTCTTTTTGTTGAAAACTACAAAGATTACACGATATGTGCGTTACCTACGGAAAATGCCCTATTTTATCTAGCAGCCAGGGAGGCTAACACATGCTGCAAAATGCTGCACAGAGGCCCAAAAAATGCAAATTCCCCTTGGGTATCAGAAACCAATCTTTATTGCGCAGAAAGTCTGCGATTGTGTCGGTAAAGTGGAAATTACATTGTATAGCAAAAATCATTTTGGCCATATGCTTATTGGGATTTGGTGATACGTAGTTGGTCGATTGTTTTGTGGGCAAGAAGTAGGTCTAAAAAGTTAATTTGCAGTCTCAGCTGCATACACAAAGGTCAAAAATGCATTCAAATCCTTTGAGGCCTTTAGAATAAAAATTCCTTTTGTTGAAAACTACAAACAATGCACGATATGTGCTATCCTTAGGGAAAATACCCTATTTTGTCTACCAGAAAAAGAGACTAAGACATGCTGCGCAATGCTGCGCAGAGGCCCAAAACTAGTGCAAATCCCTATTGGGGATCCGAAAACAATCTTTATTGCGTAGAAAGTCTCCGATTTTAACGGTAAGGTGGAAATTTTAATGTATAGCAAAAGTCATGTTGGCGCTATGCTTATAGGATTTGGCGATACTTAGTTGGTTGACACTTATTTCGGCAAGAATTAGGTCTAAACAGTTAATTCGCAGTCTCAGTTGCATACACAAAGGTCAAAAATCCATTCAAATCCTTTGGGGCAATCAGAATAAAAATTCTTTGTGTTAAAAATTACAAAGAATGCACGATATGTGCGATCCTTATGCAAATACCCTAATTTGTCGAGCAGCCACAGAGGTTAAAACATGCTGCACAATGCTGCGCAGAGGCCCAAAAATAATGCAAATCCCTCTTGGGGATCAAAAACACTCTTCATTGCGTAGAAAGTCCGCGATTTTGTCGGTAAGGTGGAAATTTCATTGTATAGCAAAACTCATTTTGGCGCTATGCTTATAGGATTTGGTGAAACTTAGTTGGTCGACACTTTTTCGCTCAGCAATTAGGTCTATAGAGTTAATTTGCAGTCTCAGCTGCATACACAAACGTCAAAAATGCATTCAAATCCTTTGGGGCCATCAGAATAAAAATTCCTTTTGTTGAAAACTACAAAGAATGCACGATATGTGCTATCTTTATTAAAATACCCTATTTTGGCTACCAGTGACAGAGGCTAAAATATGCTGCGCAATGCTGCGCAGAGACCCAAAATAATGCAAAAACCCTCTTGGGGATCAGAAAACAATCTTTATTGCGTGGAAAGTGTGCAATTTTGTCAAGAAGGTGGAAATTTCAATGTGTAACAAAAATCATTTTTGCGCTATGCTTATACGATTTGGCGATACTTAGTTGGTCGACACTTTTTTGGGCAGCAATTAGGTCTAAAAACTTAATCCGCAGTGTCAGCTACATACACAAAGGTCAAAAATACATTCAAATCCTTTAGAGCCATCAGAATAAAAATCCATTTTGTTGAAAACTACAAAAAATGCACGATATGTGCGATCCTTAAGAAAAATGCCCTATTTTGTCTAGCAGATAGAGAGGCTAGAACATGCTGCTCAATGGTGCCCAGAGGCCCAAAAAAAATGCAAATCCCTCTTGGGGATCAGAAAACAATCTTTATTGCGTAAAAAGACTGCGATTTAATTAATATAGAGGAAATTTTATTGTATAGCAAAAATCATTTTTGCGCTATGCTTATAGGATTTGGTGAAATTTAGTTGGTCGACATTTTGTCGCTCAACAATTAGGTCTATAGAGTTAATTTGCAGTCTCAGCTGCATACACAAACGTCAAAAATGCATTCAAATCCTTTGGGGCCATCAGAATAAAAATTGCTTTTGTTGAAAACTACAAAGAATGCACAATATGTGCGATTCTTAGGGAAAATACCCTATTTTGTCTACCAGTGACGGAGGCTAAAACATGCTGCACAATGCTGCACACGGGCCCAAAAAATGCAAAAACCCTCTTGGGATTAGAAAACAGTCTTCATTGCGTGGAAAGTGTGCAATTTTGTTGGGAAGGTGGAAATTTCAATGTATAGCAAAAATCATTTTCCCGATATCTTTATGGGATTTGGCGATACTTAGTTGGTCGACACTTTTTTGGACAAGAATTAGGTCTTAAAAGGAAATTGGTAGTCTTAGCTGCATACACAAAGGTCAAAAATGCATTCAAATCCTTTGGGGCCATTAGAATAAAAATTCCTTTTGTTGAAAACTACAAAGAATGAACGATATGTGCATTCCTTAGGGAAAATACTCTATTTTGTCTAGCAGACAGAAGCTAAAACATGCTGCGCAATGCTGCACAGAGGCCCAAAAATAATGCACATTCCTCTCGGGGATCAGAAAACAATCTTTATTGCGTAGAAAGTCTGCTATTTTGCCGGTAAGGTGGAAATTTCATTGTATAGCAAAAATCCTTTTCGCCCTATGCTTATAGTATTTGGCGATACTTAGTTGGCCGACACTTTTTCGGACAAGAATTAGGTCTAAAGAGTTAATTCGCAGTCTCACCTTCATACACAAAGGTCAAAAATCTATTCAAATGCTTTGGGGCAATCAGAATAAAAATTCCTTTTGTTGAAAACTACAAAGAATTCACAATATGTGCGACCCTTAGGAAAAATACCCTATTTTGTCTAGCAGCCACAGAGGCTAAAACATGCTGCGCAATGCTCCGCAGAGGTCCAAAAATAATGCAAATCCCTCTTGGGCATCAAAAAACAATCTCTTTTGCTTAGAAAATCTGCGATTTTGTCGGGAAGGTGGAAATTTTATTGTATAGCAAAAACCATTTTGTAGCTATGTTTATAGCATTTGGCAATACTTAGTTGATCAAGACTTTTTTTCTGCAAGATTTAGGTCTAAAAAGTTAATTCGCAGTGTCCGCTGCATACAAAAAGCTCAAAAATATTTTCAAATCCTTTAAGGCCATCAGAATAAAAATTCCTTTTGTTAAAAACTTCAAAGAATGGACGATAGGTGCCAACCTTAGGAAAAATACCCTAATTTGTCTAGCTTTCACAGAGGCTACAACATGCTGCGCAATGCTGCGCAGAGGCCCAAAAATAATGCAAATCGCTCTTGGGCATCAGAAAACAATCTCTTTTGCTTAGAAAATCTGCGATTTTGTCGGGAAGGTGGAAATTTTATTAATAGTATAGCAAAAACCATTTTGTAGCTATGTTTATAGCATTTGGCGATACTTAGTTGATCAAGACTTTTTTTCTGCAAGATTTAGGTCTAAAAAGTTAATTCGCAGTGTCCGCTGCATACACAAAGGTCAGAAACGCATTCAAATCCTTTAAGGGCAATAGAAAACAATTCCTTTTGTTGAAAACTACAAAGAATCCACGATATGTGCGATCCTTATGGAAAATACCCTATTTTGTCTAGCAGCCACAGAGGCTAAAACATGCTGCCCAATGCTGCGCACAGGCTCAAAAATAATGCAAATCCCTCGTGGACATCAGTAAACAATCTTTATTGCGTAGAAAGTCTGCAATTTTGTCGGTAAGGTGGAAATTTCATCGTATACCAAAAACCATTTTGTGGCTATGCTTATAGGATTTCGCAATACTTCGTTGGTCGAGACTTTATTCGGCAAGAATTAGGTCTAAAAAGTTAATTCACAGTCTCAGCTGCATACACGAATGTCAAAAATGCATTCAATCTTTTGGGGCCATCAGAATAAAAATTAATTTTGTCAAAAACTACAAGGAATGCACGATATGTGCGATCCTTAGGGAAAACACCTTACTTTGTCTAGCAACAACAGAGTCTGAAGCATTCTGCAACGCTGCTCAGAGGCCCAAGAAAATGCAAATCCCCCTTGGGGATCAGAAAACACCTTTTATTGCGTAGAGAGTCTGCGATTTTGTCGGTAAGGTGGAAATTTCATTGTATAGCAAAAATCATTTTGGCGCGATGCTTATAGGATTTGGTGATAGTTAGTTGGTCGACACTTATCTTGGGCAAGACGTAGTTCTAACAAGTTAATTTGCAGTCTCAGCTGCATACACAAAGGTCAAAAATGCATTCAAATCCTTTGGTGCCTTCAGAATTTGTAATTCCTTTTGTTGGAACCTACAAAGAATGCACGATATGTGCAATCCTTAGGGAAAATACCCTATTTTGTCTAGCAGCCACAGAGTCTAAAACAAGCTGCGTAGTGCTGCTATGAGGCCCGAAAATAATGTAAATCCCTCTTGGGGATCAGAAAACAATCTTCAATGCCTTAAAAGTCTTCGACTTTGTCGGTAAGGTGGAAATTTCATTGTATAGCAAACATCATTTTGGCGCTATGCCTATAGGATTTGGCGATACTTAGTTGTTCGACACTTCTTGGGCAAGACTTCGGTCTAAAAAGTTAATTCGCAGTGTCAGCTGCATACACAAAGGTCAAAAATGCATTCAACTCCTTTGAGGGAAATCAGAATAAAAATTCCTTTCGTTGAAAACGACCAAGAATGCACGATATGTGCGATCCTTAGGGAAACTACCCTATTTTGTCTAGAAGCCACAGAGGCTAAAATATGCTGCGCAATGATCCGCAGAGGCCCAAAAATAATGCAAATTTCTTTAGGGGAACAGAAAGCAATCTTTAATGGCTAAAAAGTCTTCGATTTTGTCGGTATGATAAAAAATTTCATTGTATAGCAAAAATCTTTTTGGTGCTATGCCTGTAGGATTTGGCGATACTTAGTTGGTTGACACTTTTTCGGGCAAGAATTAAGTCTAAAAAGTTAATTTCCTGTCTCAGCTGCAACCAGAAAGATCAGTAATGCATTCAGATCCTTTGGGGCCATCAGAATAAAAATTCCTTTCGTTGAAAGCTACAAAGAATGCACGATATGTGCGATTCTTAGGGTAAATACCCTATTTTGTCTACCAGCCACAGAGGCTATAACATGCTAGGCAATGCTTCGCAGAAGCTCAAAAATAATGCAAATCCCTCTTGGGGATCAGAAAACAATCTTTTTTGCGTAGAAAGTCTCCGATTTTGACCTTGAAATGCATTCAAATACCCTATTTTGTCTAGCAGACACAGAGGCTAAAACATTCTGCACAATGCTGTGCAGAGGCCCAAATATAATGCAAATCTCTCTTGGGGATCAGAAAACAATCTTTATTGCGTAGAAGCCTGCGAAAGAATTAGCTTTAAAAAGTTAATTAGCAGTCTCAGCTGCATACACAAAGGTCAAAAATGCATTCAATTCCTTTGTGGCCATCTGAGTAAAAATTCCTTTTGTTGAAAACTACAAAAAAATGCACAATATGTGCGATTCTCAGGGAAAATACCCTATTTTGTCTAGCGTTACAGAGGCTAAAACATGCTGCGCAATGCTGCGCAGAGGCCCAAAATAATGCAAAAACCCTCTTGGGGATCAGAAAACAATCTTTATTGCGTAGAAAGTCTGCGATTTTGTTGGTAAGGTTGAAATTTCATTGTATAGCAAAAATCCTTTTCGCGCTATGCTTATGGTATTTGGCGATACTTAGTTTTCCGACACTTTTTCGGGCAAGAATTAAGTCTTAAGAGGTAATGTGCAATCTCAGCTGAATACACAAAGGTCAAAAATGCATTCAAATCCATTGGGACCATCAGAATAAAAATTCCTTTTGTTGAAAACTACAAAGAATGCATGACATGTGGGATCCTTAGGGATAATACTCCATTTTGTCTAGCAGCCACAGAGGCTAAAACATGCTGCGCAATGCTGGGTAGTGGCCCAAAAATAATACACATCCCTGTTGGGGATCAGAAAACAATCTTTCTTGCGTAGAAAGTCTGCGATTTTGTCGGTAAGCTGGAAATTTCATTGTATGGCAAAAATCCTTTTCGCACTATGCCTATAGTATTTGGCGATACTTAGTTGGCCGACACTTTTTCGGACAAGAATTAGGTCTAAAGAGTTATTTCGCAGTCTCAGCTTCATACACAAAGGTCAAAAATCCATTCAAATCCTTTGGGGCCATCAAAAATAAAAATTCCTTTGTTGAAAACTACAAAGAATGCACAATATGTGCGATTCTTAGGGAAAATACCCTATTTTGTCTAGCAGCCACAGAGGCTAAAACATGCTGCGCAGAGGCCCAAAAATAATGCACATCCCTCTTGGGGATCAGAAAACAATCTTTATTGCGTAGAAAGCCTGCGATTTTGTTGGTAAGGTAAAAATTTCATTGTATAGCAAAAATCATTTTGGCGCTATGCTTATAGGATTTGGCAATACTTAGTTGGCCGACACTTTTTTGGGCAAGAATTAGGTCTTAAAAGTTATTTCGCAGTCTCAGCTGCAGACACAAAGGTCACAAATGCATTCAAATCCTTTGGGACCATCAGAATAAAAATTCCTTTTGTTCAAAACTAAAAAAGAATGCACGATATATGCGATCTTTAGGGAAAATACCCTATTTTGTCTAGCAGCCACAGAGGCTAGAACATGCTGCTTAATGCTCCGCAGAGACCCCAAAAATAATGCAAACCCCTCTTGGGGATCAGAAAACAATCTTTATTGCGTAGAAAGTCTGCGATTTTGCCGGTAAGGTGAAAATTTCATTGTATGGCAAAAATCCTTTTCGCACTATGCTTATAGTATTTGGCGATACTTAGTTGGCCGACGCTTTTTTGGACAAGAATTAGGTCTAAAAAGTTAATTGGCGGTCTCAGCTTCATACACAAAGGTCAAAAATGCATTCCAATCCTTTAGGGCCATCAGAATAAAAATTCCTTTTGTTGAAAACTACAAAGAATGCACGATATCTGCGATCCTTAGGGAAAATACCCTATTTTGTCTAGCAGACACAGAGGCTAAAACATGCTGCACAATGCTGTGCAGAGGCCCAAATATAATGCAAATCTCTCTTGGGGATCAAAAAAAATCTTTAGTGCGTAGAAAGTCTCTAATTTTGTCGGCAAGTCAGTGGAAATTTCATTGTATAGCAAAAATCATTTTTGCGCTATGGTTATAGGATTTGGCGATACTTAGTTGGTCGACACTTGTTTGGGCAAGAATTAGGTTTAAAAAGTTAATTAGCAGTCTCAGCTGCATACACAAAGGTCAAAAATGCATTCAATTCCTTTGTGGCCATCTGAGTAAAAGTTCCTTTTGTTGAAAACTACAAAAAATGCACAATATGTGCGATTCTTAGGGAAAATACCCTATTTTGTCTAGCGTTACAGAGGTTAAAACATGCTGCGCAATGCTGCGCAGAGGCCCAAAATAATGAGTAAACCCTTTTGGGGATCAGAAAACAATCTTTATTGCGTAGAAAGTCTGCGATTTTGTCGGTAAGGTTGAAATTTCATTGTATAGCAAAAATCTTTTTCGCGCTATGCTTATAGTATTTGGCGATACTTAGTTTTCCGACACTTTTTCGGGCAAGAATTAAGTCTTAAGAGGTAATGTGCAATCTCAGCTGAATACACAAAGGTCAAAAATGCATTCAAATCCTTTGGGGCCATCAGAATAAAAATTCCTTTTGTTGAAAACTACAAAGAATGCATGATATGTGGGATCCTTAGGGATAAAACTCCATTTTTTCTAGCAGCCACAGAGGCTAAAACATGCTGCGCAATGCTGGGTAGTGGCCCAAAAATAATGCACATCCCTGTTGGGGATCAGAAAACAATCTTTATTAACCGGCCGTCGCTATGGCGACCGCCGGTTTATAAAATGGACTCGGTTTTGTCGTGATAGTCAGTTGGCTTAACATACGAACAAAGTGCTGTAAAGCTTGTGGTATGGGTACTCAAGAGCGGTACTGTCTTATATAAGACGCATGCGCATACAGTACAGCCCAAAAATAATGCACTCGCAAGAACTTCTTTTTGCGTCCGCAAGCCGGGAACTTCTTGCGGCTACTTGCGGGACGCTTGCGCTTGAATACTGCAAGCTGCAAGAACTTCTTTGCGTTTAGAAGTTAAAACCGCAAGAACTTCTTTGTGGTAAGATGTCCGGACCGCAAGTAAGCACAAGAACTTCTTTGCGCTAACATCTTAAAAACCCGGAACCCGGAGAAGGTAAAAAAGTGACCACTTTGTAGTGCAACGCACGTTCGAAATCGGCTGCCTTTGTAGCTTGCAATCGGTTGTTTATTTGGTCGCTTGTAAGTTTTTTTCTTCGGTTTAGAATTTTTTATCTGATAAAGAGTTCACTAGGTTCTGAATTTGACGCTGGTCGCCTTCAATGTTATTTTTTAACGGCCAGGGAGAAACGAGACTCAAACGAAGCACGCGTATGTTATTGCTTATTATGTGTCCCGGAGTCCCAGACATGCGGTACGCTTAGCGGCGCAAAAGATTTCGCTCGATTTATTTCACTTAAATAAGGAACAACGGCAAAGCACAGTCCATCAGTCACATTATTAATGAACCGACATTCACCTGTTCAAAAGTCTTAATTGGAAAAACACATTATGTTTGTAAAAATAGTTCCATTCATTACCCTGAAGTCGATATCACATTTTAAAACTTCGAAGTAAACCAAAGAAGTCTGAAGAAACTAAAACTCCGCGATCTGAAAGAAATTCGACACCTCAATTCTAACCTGAGTAAACCCAAATCTGCCGTATGCAAATTTAGTACGATTTGCATGAATGACATTTTGTAACGCAATGCATGAGCAGTTCTCTAAGCCGTCAAAACAGCAAGCCCTGGGCAGCAAGCTGTGTCGAAAGGCGAATGTGTAGTTGAAATCATATGTCTATGATATTTCTTCGAGTATTCCTTTTTTGCTGGGAAATTAAAGTGGTAAAGATGCAGGGATTCTTGACGAGTTCACCCACGAGATGGCATGACTTCCTGCACGTGTAAGTCTTGTCTTGTCTTGCCTGTCAAAGAAGAGTTCGCGCAGTTTGCCACAATTATAGCTTTTGGACTTTTTTGTTTCTATTTCTTTGATGGAATAAAAAACTTAATTGAGTCAGTTCTGAGTTGAACCCGTATTACCGTATCAGACACGCTTAAAAAAAATTGTTCATGTTTTGTCATGTGCCGGAGATCATGTTTACCGGTTGTTTTATCTTGCAGTCGGAAAGCTGGCGGATATTCCATTTCGTGACGTGAATTTTCTTCGATACTTCGGTTGTTCGAACATTTGCTTCCTTGAGTTTTTGATTAGCCTTGCGAACTTTCGCTTGACTTGGCGAATTGTCGCGCCAACGCGGCGAAAAATCGCTCGAAAGCTCAGCGATATTTCAAAGAGAATAGAGCGCGACATTTGCTCTCATTACTTTTGCAAATTACCTCACACTAACACGAGCACAACAAGTTTCTTCGGCTGGACCCGCAGTACTTCTTGCGCCTTCTTGCGGCTTGCGGTAACATTAGTAACTTCTTGCGGCTTCTTGCGGCTAGATTTTCAACTTCTTGCGCTTCGAATGTTCTTGCGGGTAAACCGCAAAAACATAGCACTTTCACTTCTTCCGCCGGCTTGGGTGTTCTTGCGGCGCAAGAGCTTCTTGCGCCACTTCTTGCACCTGCATTATTTTTGGGTTGTACTGAATTAGTCTGCTGAATGTTACCTTCGTGTGTTCTTTTCTTTTAATTTACAGTATTTAAGATATCAACGACGAAGGGTTGTTAAGTTTGGGTTTTTTTGTATTTGTCTTGTTAAACGCATGCGCAATTGAGTAAAGCAGCTAATAGGATGGAATGCGGAATTGGCTGTGTTGTCTGATCTAGTTAGTGGTTATGGTGAAAATTTTTGTTGCGCAGGGTTTTTTTTATTGGGATTGACATTTTGAGGGTGTAAAAATGTGGGAGTCAGAAGGATTTTTGAATGTCAGGAGCATATCACGCTTCTGTGAATGTGATTTGCTTTGAAAGTTGAGTTTTGTATAGGAGCGGTGTAACATTGTGCTGCGTTTTATGGGGGGGGGTGGTTTGCGAAGTGGATTGTAAGGTTTCTGATTGGCTAACTTGTATTTCGCAGCGGACAAAAAGGATAGTTGCGTTTTGCCGGCGTGGGCTAGGAAGAGAAGGAATTGGTACTAGTATGATGATACAATATTAGTGGATTGCACCATCAGTACATGATAGTTCTGACTTGTGAACGGAGAGAGACGAGTGTTTATTTGAGGCGAGAAGTTGATACGAAGGAATCGTCATTAAATAAGGAGACCAATTAATAGGGTAGGTGTTACGAGTCTTTTTGCATTGAAAGAACGAAAATATCTGAATATTATCGACGGATTTGTGTGGTTTGCGTGTGGTGTACGCTAAAGGCTACGAGCAGTCTCTCTTTCCGTTCAGAGATAGTGAAGGAAAAGAAAAACAAGCGAGTGAGCGCGAAATCGATTGCGGCTCGACAGGCACGTTAGCTTTCAAAGACGTGGGCGACTTTCGTCCCCGCTCGCTTGTTTACTTTTGCAAGGGGATTCCCGGGTTAGCAAACCGGATTTAAACATCACGTCATGAGATATGCCTTGACGTGCCCCATACTCTGACGATCTGCTCAAGCTCGTGTTTATCAAGCGTTATATTTTGATTCTACTGCTATGTTCACTGTTTGTATTTAAGGTCTAGGCACAACAGTAAATACTCCGTCGTCCCGGTGTGAGCATTCTCAGTTGTGGACGAATTTATATCGACATTCAACGTTTGAGTGAATTTGCGTTTTTCAGCACAAATAAAGCGAGAAGAAAGATAAGCTGAGTCATCAGAGTTTAAGCATTACGTCATCCAGTAACGTTATAGTCAAAATATTGTGTCACACAATCACACTTTTCGTCACGCCGGTTCCGTATAAATAAAGGATCGCGCTAACATTAGTGAAACCTAGGGGTGGGGAGGGTCAGAATGGCCGGTTAAAATGCCCAATGGGCTTTCTTGTTGCGTAGAAAGTCTGCGATTTTGTCGGTAAGCTGGAAATTTCATTGCATAGCAAAAATCATTTTCGCACTATGCCTATAGTATTTGGCGATACTTAGTTGGCCGACACTTTTTTGGACAAGAATTAGGTCTAAAGAGTTATTTCGCAGTCTCAGCTTCATACACAAAGGTCAAAAATCCATTCAAATCCTTTGGGGCCATCAAAAATAAAAATTCCTTTGTTGAAAACTACAAAGAATGCACAATATGTGCGATTCTTAGGGAAAATACCCTATTTTGTCTAGCAGCCACAGAGGCTAAAACATGCTGCGCAATGCTGCGCAGAGGCCCAAAAATAATGCACATCCCTTTTGGGGATCAGAAAACAATCTTTATTGCGTAGAAGGCCTGCGATTTTGTTGGTAAGGTAAAAATTTCATTGTATAGCAAAAATCATTTTGGCGCTATGCTTATAGGATTTGGCAATACTTAGTTGGCCGACACTTTTTTGGGAAAGAATTAAGTCTTAAAAGTTATTTCGCAGTCTCAGCTGCATACACAAAGGTCACAAATGCATTCAGATCCTTTGGGACCATCAGAATAAAAATTCCTTTTGTTCAAAACTACAAAGAATGCACGATATATATGCGATCTTTAGGGAAAATACCCTATTTTGTCTAGCAGCTACAGAGGCTTAACCATGCTGCTTAATACTCCGCAGAGACTCCAAAAATAATGCAAACCCCTCTTGGGGATCAGAAAACAATCTTTATTGCGTAGAAAGTCTGCGATTTTGCCGGTAAGGTGAAAATTTCATTGTATGGCAAAAATCCTTTTCGCACTATGCTTATAGTATTTGGCGATACTTAGTTGGCCGACACTTTTTCGGACAAGAATTAGGTCTAAAAAGTTAATTGGCAGCCTCAGCTTCATACACAAAGGTCAAAAATGCATTCCAATCCCTTAGGGCCATCAGAATAAAAATTCCTTTTGTTGAAAACTACAAAGAATGCACTATATGTGCGATCCTTAGGGAAAATACCCTATTTTGTCTAGCAGAGACAGAGGCTAAAAAATGCTGCACAATGCTGTGCAGAGGCCCAAATATAATGCAAATCTCTCTTGGGGATCAAAAAAAATCTTTAGTGCGTAGAAAGTCTCTAATTTTGTCGGCAAGTGGAAATTTCATTGTATAGCAAAAATCATTTTGCCGCTATCCTGATAGGATTTGGCGATAAGTAGTTGGTCGACACTTTTTTGAGCACGAATTAGGTCTTAAAAGATAATTCACGGTCTCACCTGCATACACAAAGGTCAAAAATGCGTTCAAATAGTTTGGGACAATCAGAATAAAAATTCCCTTTGTTAAGAACTACAAAGAATGCACGATATATGCAATCTTTAGGGAAAATACCCTATTTTGTCTAGCAGCCACAGAGGCTAAAACATGCTGCGCAATGCTGCGCAGAGGCCCAAAAATAATGCTATTCCCTCTTGAGGATCAGAAAACTATCTTTATTGCGTAGAAAGTCTGCGATTTTGTCGGTAAGCTGGAAATTTCATTGTATAGCAAAAATCCTTTTCGCACTATGCCTATAGTATTTGGCGATACTTAGTTGGCCGACACTTTTTCGGACAAGAATTAGATCTAAAGAGTTATTTCGCAGTCTCAGCTTCCTACACAAAGATCAAAAATCCATTCAAATCCTTTGGGGCCATCAAAATCAAAAATTCCTTTGTTGAAAACTACAAAGAATGGACAATATTTGCGATTCTTAGGGAAAATACCCTCTTTTGTCTAGCAGCCACAGAGGCTAAAACATGCTGCGCAATGCTGCGCAGAGGCCCAAAAATAATGCACATCCCTCTTGGGGATCAGAAAACAATCTTTATTGCGTAGAAGGCCTGCGATTTTGTTGGTAAGGTAAAAATTTCATTGTATAGCAAAAATCATTTTGGCGCTATGCTTATAGGATTTGGCAATACTTAGTTGGCCGACACTTTTTTGGGCAAGAATTAAGTCTTAAAAGTTATTTCGCAGTCTCAGCTGCATACACAAAGGTCACAAATACATTCAAATCCTTTGGGACCATCAGAATAAAAATTCCTTTTGTTCAAAACTAAAAAAGAATGCACGATATATGCGATCTTTAGGGAAAATACCCTATTTTGTCTAGCAGCCACAGAGGCTAGAACATGCTGCTTAATGCTCCGCAGAGACCCCAAAAATAATGCAAACCCCTCTTGGGGATCAGAAAACAATCTTTATTGCGTAGAAAGTCTGCGATTTTGCCGGTAAGGTGAAAATTTCATTGTATGGCAAAAATCCTTTTCGCACTATGCTTATAGTATTTGGCGATACTTAGTTGGCCGACACTTTTTCGGACAAGGATTAGGTCTAAAAAGTTAATTGGCAGTCTCAGCTTCATACACAAAGGTCAAAAATGCATTCCAATCCTTTAGGGCCATCAGAATAAAAATTCCTTTTGTTGAAAACTACAAAGAATGCACGATATCTCCGATCCTTAGGGAAAATACCCTATTTTGTCTAGCAGACACAGATGCTAAAAAATGCTGCACAATGCTGTACAGAGGCCCAAATATAATGCAAATCTCTCTTGGGGATCAAAAAAAATCTTTAGTGCGTAGAAAGTCTCTAATTTTGTCGGCAAGTGGAAATTTCATTGTATAGCAAAAATCATTTTGCCGCTATGCTGATAGGATTTGGTGATAAGTAGTTGGTCGACACTTTTTTGGGCACAAATTAGGTCTTAAAAGATAATTCACGGTCTCACCTGCATACACAAAGGTCAAAAATGCGTTCAAATAGTTTGGGACAATCAGAATAAAAATTCCCTTTGTTAAGAACTACAAAGAATGCACGATATATGCAATCTTTAGGGAAAATACCCTATTTTGTCTAGCAGCCACAGAGGCTAAAACATGCTGCGCAATGCTGCGCAGAGGCCCAAAAATAATGCTATTCCCTCTTGAGGATCAGAAAACTATCTTTATTGCGTAGAAAGTCTGCGATTTTGTCGGTAAGCTGGAAATTCCATTGCATAGCAAAAATCATTTTGGCGCTAGGCTTATAGGATTTGGCGATACTTAGTTCGTCGACATGTTTTTGGGCAAGAATTAGGTCTTGAAAGTTAATTGGCAGTCTCAGCTGCATACACAAGGTCTTGCATTAAACATGCTGCTTAATGCTCCGCAGAGGCCCAAAAATAATGCAAATTCCTCTTGGGGATCAGAAAACAATCTTTATTGCGTAGAAAGTCTGCGATTTTGTCGGTAAGGTGGAAATTTCATTGGATAGCAAAAATCATTTTGGCGCTATGCTTATAGGATTTGGCGATACTTAGTTAATCGACACTTTTTCGGCAAACAATTAGGTCTAAAAAGTTAATTCCCAGTCTCAGCTGCATACACAAAGGTCAAAAATGCATTCAAATCCTTTATGCGCATCAGAATAAAAAGTTCTTTTGTTAAACACTACAAAGAATGCACGATATGTGCGATCCTTAGGGAAAATACCCTATTTTGTCTACCAGCCACAGAGGCTAAAACATGCCGCGCAATGCTGCGCAGAGGCCCAAAAATATTGCAAATCTCTCTTGGGAATCAGAAAACAATCTCTATTGCGTAGAAAGTCAGCGATTTTGTCGGTAAGTTAAACATTTCATTGTATAGCAAAAATCATTTTGGCGCCATGCTTATAGGATTTGGCGATAATTAGGTGGTCGACACTTTTTTGGGAAAGAATTAGATGTAAAAAGTTAGTTCGCAGTCTCACCTACACTCAAAAAGGTCAAAAATGCAATGAAATCCTTTAAGGCCATCAGAACAAAAATTCCTTTTGTTGAAAACTAGAAATAATGAACGATATGTGCGATCCTTAGGGAAAATACCGTATTTTATCCAGCAGCCACAGAGGCTAAAACATGCTGCGCAATGCTGCAAAGAGGCCAAAAAATAATGCAAATCTCCCTTGGGGATCATAAAGCAATCTTTATTGCAAAGAAAGTCTCCGATTTTGTTGGTAAAGTGGAAATTTCATTGTATAGCAAAAATAATTTTGGCGCTCTGCTTATAGGATTTGGCGAAAGTATGTTGGTCGACACTTTTTTGAGCAAGAATCAGGTCTAAAAAGATAATTCGCAGTCTCAGCTGCAAACACAAAGGTCAAAACTGCATTCAAATCCCTTGGGGCCATCACAATAAAAACTCTTTTTGTTGAAAACTACAAACAATGCAGGATATGTGCGATCCTTAGGGAAAATACCCTATTTTGTCTAGCAGCCACGGAGGCTAAAACATGCTGCCCAATACTGCACAGAGGCCTCAAAGTAATGCAAAATCCTCTTGGGGATCAGAAAACAATATTTATTGCGTAGAAAATCTGCGATTTTGTCGGTAAGGTGGAAATTTCATTGTATAGCAAAAATCATTTTGACGCTATGCTTATAGGATTTGGCGATACTTAGTTAACCGACACTTTTTTGGGCAAGAATTAGGACTAAAAAGTTCATTCGCAGTCTCACCTACACACACAAAGGTCAAAAATCTATTCAAGTCCTTTAGCCCCATCAGAATAAAAATTCCTTTTGTTGAAAACTACAAAGAATGTACGGTATGTGCGATCGTTAGGGACAATACTGCACTTTGTGTAGCAGCCACAGAGGCTAAAACATGCTGCACAATGCTGCGCAGAGGCCCAAAAATAATGCAAATCCCTCTTGGGTATCGGAAAACAATCTTTATTCCGTAGAAAGTCTGCGATTTTGTCGGTAAGGTTGAAATTTCATTGTATAGCAAAAATCATTTTGGCGCTATGCTTATAGCATTTGGCGATATTTAGTTGGTCGACACCTTTTGGGGCAAGAAATAGGTCTAAAAAGTTATCTCGCAGTCTCAGCTGCATACACAAACGTCAAAACTGCATTTAAATCCTTTCGGGCCATCAGAATAAAAAATCCTTTTTGTTTAAAACTACAAAGAATGCATGATATGTGCGATCCTTACTGAAAATACCGAATTTATTTTTGTCCAGCAGCCACAGAGGCTAAAACATGCTGCGCAATGCTGCGCAGAGGCCCATATATAATGGAAATCCCACTTGGGGATCAGAAAACATGTTTTATTGCGTAGAAAGTCTGCGATTTTGTCGGTAAGGTAGAAATTTCTTGGTATAGAAAAAAACATTTTGGCACTATTCTTAAAGGATTTGGAAATACTTAGTTTGTCGACACTTATTGTGGGCTAGAATTCGGCCCAAAAAGTTAATTCGGGGTCTCAGCTGCATTCACAAAGGTCAAACGCATTCAAATCCTTCGAGACCACCAGAAAAAACTTCCTTATTTTGAAAACTACAAAGAATGCGCGATGTGTGCGATCCTTAGCAAAAGTAACCCATTCTGTCTAGTAGACGTAGAGGCCCAAAAATAATGCAAATCCCTCGGGGCTTTTAGCAAAAAAAGGTTATTGTGTAGAAAGTCTGCAATTTTGTCGGAAAGGTTGAAATTTCATTGTATAGAAAAAATCATTTTGGCGCTCTTCTCACAGGATTTGGCGAAACTTAGTTTCTCGACACTTTTTGTGGGCTAGATATAGGTCCAAAAGGAGGATTGGCGGTATCAACTGCAGGCACAAAGGTCAAAAATGCATTCAAATCCTTTGGGACCATCAGAAAAACATTCCTTTTGTTGAAAAGTACAAACAATGGGCGATATGTGCGATCCTTAGGGGAAATAACCCATTTCGCCTAGAAGCAACAGAGGCTAAAACATGCTCTGCAATGCTGTGCAGAGGCCCAAAAATAATGCAAATCCCTCGAGGCTATCAGCAAAAAATGTTTATTGCGTAGAAAGTCTGCGATTTTGGCGATAAGGTGGAAATTTTATTTGGTGATACTTAGTTTGTCAACACTTTTTGTGGGCTAGAATAAGGCCCAAATAGGTAATTCGCGGTCTCAGCTGTATGCAGAAAGGCTAAAAATGCACTCAAATCCTGCATCAGAAAAACATTCCTTTGGTCGAAAACTACGAAGAATGCACGATATGTGCGATCCTTAGGGAAAATACCCCATTTTGTCTAGCAGCCGCAGAGGCTAAAACGTGCTGTGCAAACTGCGCAGAGGCCCAAAAAGAATGCAAATCCTTCGGGGCTATCAAAAAAAATGTTTATTGCGTAGAATGTCCCTGCTTTTGTCGGTAAGGTGGAAGTTTGGTTGTATATAAAAAATCATTTTCTCTCTATTCTTATAGGATTTGGCGATAGTAGGTTTGTCAACACTTTTTGTGGGCTACAATTAGGCCCAAGCCGTTAATTCGCGGTCTCATTTGCATGCAAAAAGGTCAAAAATGCATTCAAATCCTTTGGGGCCATCAGAAAATAATTCCTTTGGTTGAAAACTACAAAGAATGCGCGATAAGTCCGATCCTTAGGGAAAATCCCCCATTTTGTCTAGCAGCCACAGAGGCTAACACATGCTACGCAGAGGTCCAAAACTAATGCAAATCCCTCGGGGCTATGAGAAAAAATATTTATTGGGCAGAAAGTCTGCGACTTTGTCGGTAAGGTGGAAATTTCATTAGCAAAAATAGTTTTGGTGCTATTTTTATAGGATTTGGCGATATCTTTTCTGGGCTAGATATAGGGCTAGATGTAGGCCCAAAAAGAAAATTGGCCGTCTCAGCTGCATGCACATAGGTCAAAAATGTATTCAAATCATTAGGGGTCATCAGAAAAAATTCCTTTGGTTGAAAACTACAAACAATGCGCAATATGTGTGATCCTTAGGGAAAATATCCCATTTTGTCTAGCAGCCGCCGAGGCTAAAACATGCTGCACAATGCTGCGCAGAGGCCCGAAAATAATGCAAATCCCTGGGGGCTATCAGAAAAAAATCTTTATTGGGTAGAAAGTCTGCGATTTTGTCGGTAAGGTGGAAATTTCATGGTATAGAAAAATCATTATGGCGCTATTCTAGTTATACGATTTGGCGATACTTAGTTGGTCGACACTTTTTGTGGGCTAGAATGAGGCCCAAAAAGTTATATTGCGGTCTCAGCTGCATGCACAGAGGTCAAAAATGCATTCACATCCTTTGGGACCATCAGAAAAAACCTCCTTATGTTGAAAACTACAAAGAATGCGCGATATGTGCGATCTTTAGGGAAAATAACCCATTTTGTCTACCAGCCACAGAGGCTAAAACATGCTGCGCAGAGGCCCAAAAATAATGCAAATCATTCAGGGCCATTAGAACAAAAATGTTTATTGCGTAGAAAGTCTGCGATTTTGTTGGTAAGGTGGAAATCTCATTGTATAAAAAAATCATTTTGTCGCTATTCTTACAGGATTTGGCAATACTTAGTTTGTCCACACATTTTGTGGGCTAGATATAGGCCCAAAAAGAAAATTGGCGGTCTCAGTCGCATGCACATCGGACCAAAATGCATTCAAATCCTTTGGGACCATCAGAAAAACTTCCTTCGCGATATGTGCGATCCTTAGGGAGAATACCCCATTATGTCTAGCAGCCGCAGAGGCTAAAACATGCCTCACAATACTGCGCACAGGCCACAAAATAATGCAAATTCCTTTGAGGCTATCAGAAAAAATTTGTATTCCGTAGAAAGTCAGCGATTTTGTCGGTAAGGTTGAAATTTCAATGTATAGAAAAAATCATTTTGGCGTTAAGGTTGTAGGATTTGGCAATACTTAGTTTGTGGACACTTTTTGTAAGCTAGAATTTGGCCCAAAAAGTTAATTAGCGGTCTCAGCTGCATGCACAAAAGTCAAAAATGCATTCAAGTCCTTTCGGACCATCAGAAAAAACTTCCTTAAGTTGAAAACTACAAAGAATGCGCACTATGTGCGATCCTTAGAGAAAATACCCCATTTTGTCTAGCAGCCACAGAGGCTAAAACATGCTGCGCAATGCTGCACAGAGGCCCAAAAATAATGCAAATCCCTCGGGGCTATCAGAAAAAATATTCATTTCCATAGAAACCCTGCGATTTCATCGGTAAGGTGGAACTTTCACTTTTTGTGGCCTAGATATAGGCCCAAAAAGAAAATTCGCGCTCCCAGTTGCATTCACAAAGGTCAAAAATGTATTCAAATCCTTTGGTAGTATCAGAAAAAAATTCCTTTGGTTGAAAACTACTAAGTATGCGCGTTATGTGCGATCCTTAGGGAGAATACCCCATTTTGTCTAGCAGCCACAGAGGATAAAACATGCTGCGCAGAGGCCCAAAATAAAGCAAATCCCTCGGGGCCATCAGAAATTTCTTTTTTGTAGAAAGTCTGCGATTTCGTCGGTAAGGTGAAACTTTCATTTTATAGTAAAATCATTTTGGCGCTATTCTTATAGGATTTGGCGATAATTAGTTTGTCGACACCTTTTCTGGGCTAGATTAGTAGTATAGAAAAATGGGGGTTCTGTAACATCTTTTACATTGGGAGATTTATTTTAAGATTTTAAGCCGCCCACATATGAAACAATTTTGTCACAAAAGTTTATTCATTGGGAGATGTATTTCCAGTTTTTAAACCGCCCACATATGAAACAATTTTTTCACATTGGTGAAAGAGAAAAGTTTTATAACTGAGAGCTCTATTTCCGTTTTTACACCGATAGCACAAAAACCGGTTTTATATAGATGTAAAAGGTGGAAATAATGTTATTGCATCACTTTTTTAAAACCGCAATAACATATTTTGCAAGTTTTTTGTTGTAAACTGTCACAGAATACCAAAAAATTTTTTCATTTAGAGATTTGTGTTTTGTTATTATATCAAAAGTGTTACAGAATTCAAAATGTCTATTGCAAAAAATCAGAAAGATATTTTTCAAATGTTTTATGGTGAAATACCGGAAAAAATTAAAAAGAGTTTACCTCGTCCATTAAAACCGCTTGTTGAAATTGAGGATGAGTTTTACATATCAACAAACAATAATCATAAATGGCTTCATGTTTGGAAAATGGTTGTATCGGAAACAAACCCCCACAATAAAGATCTTTTTGAGTTTGCAAGAGCAACAAAAGAAAGTTTTACAGATTTAATAAAAAGAGAACTAAAAGAGTTAAAAAATATAAAAGTAAGTCTAGAGATTAAAGTTAAATTTAAAAAGGAAGAAGAAGAAGAACAAATTCAATACATGGAGCAATATTTTAGAGAAAATGAGCCACAGGTTTTTAACGGAAATGACGATGAAAACGAGATAGAAGAATATTTCGATAACATTTTTGAAATTATAAATGGAAAAATCGAGGCATGGGTGGCGGAAGGGTCAGGATGGGAAGTAGAAAAAATAGAGCTTGTGTATGTGAATGTCGCACGTTTTCAGCCACTGCGTGGAGGAACATATTTGCCAATTCCAACAAAGTTGAAAGACAAAAAAGCAGTAATGAACGTGCAAAATAAGGACAACGAGTGTTTGAAGTGGGCTGTAAGATCAGCTATGTTTCCCCCACCAGAAGGAAAAATCCAAACAGACCAAGTTCTTACCCAGTTAACGATGGTATTAATTGAAGTGGTATTGTTTTTCCAACACCAGTAAAACAAATTGATAAGCTTGAGGCGCAAAACGAAAACCTCGCAATAAACGTATTTGGTTGGGAAAATGAAAATGATTGTGTGATTGTGCATAGGGTAAGTAAAAAAGAAAAAAGCGTGCCGCGGATAAACCTGATGTTGATTGAGTCAGGGGAAATTCAACACTATTGTTTTGTGAAAAGGGTAAGCGCCCTACTTTATGATCAGAGCAAACATCGAGATACAAAACATTACTGCATGTTGTGGTTAACAGGTTTTTCAAGAGCAGACTTATTGGAAGACCATAAAAAATATTGCAATGGCTTAAAAGGAAAACCGACAAGGATTGATATGCCAAAAGAGGAGGAAAAAATAGTTTCATTTCAAAATTATTACAAAAAAATGAAAGCGCCTTATGTTATATACGCTGACTTTGATGCTTTAGCAAAAAAGATTTCTCTTTGTGAGCTTGGGCCAGAGAGCAAGAAAAAAAAGTTACACCATGAAAACAGAATATCACGAGGCAAGTGGTTATTCTTACATTGTTGTTGGAAGCAACGGTGAAGTTTTAGGGTCAAATGTTTACAGGGGTGAAAAAGCGGTTGGAACGTTTTTAAGTGACATTCTGCAAGAAGAGTTAAAAATAAGAAAGAGTTTGGATTCACCAAAACCAATTGTGATGACGGTTGAAGACTGGGAAAAATACAAAAACGCAACAGATTGCCACATTTGTAATAAAAGTTTGATAAAAGATGAATTCTTAGACTCTTTGCCGGTTTGAAGTGTAGATGAAGACAGTGAAAAATGCTGTTATTGGGGTCAAGGGCATAAAAAATGTTTTTACAGAGCACAGAAAAAACAACAATTGGGCATTTTAATGCTAAAAAAATTAACTGACAAAAAACACCAGCTGGAAGCAAGATTTCAGAAAAATTGTAAGTTCTGTGGAAACCCTTTACTTCAGAAAAACTTCAGAGACGCAGTGAAAGACCACTGCCACATAACGGGTAGGTACCGCGGTGCCGCGCATAACGAATGCGATCTGAAACTGCGTATAAACCCTAAGACGTACCAAATACCAGTTGTATTCCACAACCTGAGGGGCTACGACGCGCACCATTTAATGCAAGAGATATCGCAACTCAATAAAGAGGTTAAATGCATTGCTAATAACATGGAGGAATATATCACATTTTCAGTCGGAGGTCTGCGTTTCATTGACAGCTTGAAGTTTTTACAAGGAAGCCTTGATTCACTTGTAAGCGCAACACCAAAGGAGTCATTGAAAATAACATCAACCATTTCAAAAGGCAGCGACCTGCTTTACAAAAAAGCAATCTACCCTTACGAGTACATGGACTCATGGGGGAGATTTAGCGAGACAAGGCTTCCAGACAAAGAGAAGTTTTACAGCAAGCTTAACGACGAGCACATAACAGATGAAGAGTATGCGCACGCGAAGACTGTCTGGGATGCTTTTGAATGCAAAACGTTGGGTGACTATCATGATCTTTACGTTAAAACAGATGTTGCCCTGTTGGCAGATGTTTTTGAGAACTTCCGAAATCTATGCCAAGAGCAGTATGGGTTAGATCCAGCTCATTATTACACATCACCAGTACTATCCTGGGACGCTTTATTGAAAAAGACAGGGGTCGAGCTTGAGTTATTCACAGACCTTGAAATGTATCTATTTGTGGAAAGGGGAATGCGGGGTGGAATCTCCATGGTAAGCAAGAGATACGCAAAGGCAAACAACCCACTATTACAAGACTATGACCCAAGCAGACCAAATAAATACATCATGTATCTCGACACTAATAATCTTTACGGATGGGCAATGAGCAAGCCACTCCCGAAAAGAGATTTTAAATGGAAACGTGTTATGCCCACTGAGGAAGACATCATTAAGAAAAAAGAAAACGCAAAGAATGGGTGGATTCTTGAGGTGGATCTTGAATACCCAAAGGAACTGCATGAAGAACACAACAGCTTTCCCCTTGCCCCCGAGAAAAAGCAGGTTAAAAATGAATGGATGTCGGAATACCAAAACAGTTTGATAAAAGACTTGGATCTGAAACCACCAAAATGCAACAAGTTGTTGTTGACTCTTCAAGACAAAAACAACTATGTGGTGCATTACCGAAACTTGCAGTTTTATCTGAAGCAAGGAATGAAACTGAAGCGCGTGCACAAGGTGTTGGAGTTTGAACAAGAATGCTGGATGGAGCCGTACATCCGGATGAATACAGAATTCAGGAAAAACGCAAAGAGCGACTTTGAAAAGAACTTTTACAAGCTAATGAATAACTCAGTTTTTGGCAAGCCATGGAAAACCTGCGTAACCGTGTTGACATAAAAATAGTGAGAGGCAATGAGACAGACAAAATAAGGAAATTGGTTGCAAGCCCTTTATACTCAAGGCATGTTAGACGAATGCAATGGAACTTCCATAACAGAGTGCGTCTGTCTGAGACCGAAAATGTACTCGATACTGAAAGGCAATGAAAAAAATATAAAAAAAGCGAAGGGTGTGAAAAAATTGTCGTCAAGAAACGAATAATGCCTGAACAGTACAAGGAAACGCTTTTGGTAAGAAGCAGTTATGGCATGGAATGAACATTCTTCGAAGCCAGAAGCATGAGATTTACGGCATGTATGTTAACAAAATCTCACTTTCCCCATTTGATTCAAAGCGATGGATAGAAGAAGATGGTATTCATACAAAAGCTTATGGTTATGAACCCGAATTCAAATTTACAGATGCTGAAATTGCCGCAATTGCTGCAGCCGAAGAAGAAGCTTCAGAGTTGCTCGGGTGGTAACTCAATGTTTGGAGGGACAACCTAAAGCTCTTCGCGGACAAACCAGCGTTTTGGACCGTCTGGTTTTATCATAATCTTTTCAATCTCGTAAACATTCAAAGACCAGATTGGGTCGGTAGCTCTTCGTCGACCACCTTCAAGTTCACCGGGTTGCTAAAGATAGCGAACACTTAAGCCGGAGCGGAGCTTTTTTTCGTTCACACCAACGGGTCTCAAATAAGGTGTCGAGGGTTTGGATGGAACAGTTTTCTTTTTGATGGCATCAACAGGTTTTTGACCAGTTAGTCGAGTGACTTCCTTATTCAAAGCTAAAATAACAGCGGGCAGTCGGGCCACCCATTCAGTCGATCTTTTGTCGTCTGGGAGGCGCATTTCAATCCCATATTGGTGCCCAAACAGCCGTTCAGCCAGAGTGCGGTTGAATCTTTCAACGATTGCTTGATCACGGTGAATATCTACACGACCACGTCTAACCTCAACATTATGTTTCGAAAGCAGTTGATTCACAGCGCCCATAAACTCACGACCAGGATCGACCTGAAGCAGTTTCGGCCACTTCAAAGGACCACGACTATAAATCCGCTCCAGAGCAGCTGCAACTTCTTTAGCCTCTTTTGTGGTCAACGGTTCGGCCTCTTTGTATCGAGAGGCCACGTCTACCACTGTGAGAGCATATTTAACAGTTTTACGGGAGCGTGGTGGGCGATCGTGTGGGAGATACAGAAGATCGGCTTGGTGAACTTTGTTTGGAACAGGAACATCAAATTTCGGTCTTGGAATGTACCGTGGGGCTGGTAAATAAACCTGCCAAAGAGCTTGCTTCATCAACCAGTTTTGAGCCACATCTTCCGAAACTTTCGCTGCCTGGGCTAATTTCTTAATTGCTGCAAACCCTTTCCAATACCCTTGCGGGCTGTAATAAATTTTTTACAACTTATTGAAAATACGCGAGCTCATTGTATACCATACCCAATAAAAAATGGACGACCCGTTTGGTTGTTTGCAAGGTGAGAAAATTTCATCGAAAATGATTCAAGAAATGTTGCAAAAAAAAAGAAATGAAATAAGCCTGTTATCAAAAAAGATTAATCGTTGTCCTTCATGCGAGGAGCAAATAGTTTATGTGGTGAATTAGTTATGTCGTGTATGTCCAAAATGTGGTAGAGTGATTGAATGTGATGATGATGAACAGTTTCAAGAAGAAAATCGGGAAAGAAGTTCCACTGCTCTTCCAACGAATAATGCTCATTTAAAAAATGTTTCGCGGAAATGGAACATTTACAAAATGTTTTCTTCCAGCGAGATCGCTTTTCTGGGAAATGTTATTGCTGAATTTCAGGCGAAAACCAGCAATTCAGTGAACTACTCCTGTTTTCTACACAATTATTTTGAAATAGTACCTTCTGAATGCTGGCCCAACAAAAAAGAAATTATGGAATCTATTTCTCATCACCTTCCTAAAACCTTAGCAAGCAGGCGGCGTGCAAAACAGGAGTTTGATAAATGGTGGTTGAAAACCAATCAAGGTTCTTCATAAACATTTTCATATTTGCCTGTTTTCGGGTTTTTCACCAAACGCATGACAGTACCTTTTTTTGGATGAGTCCAAAATTTCTTGCTTGTGACACCAGTTGGTCCTGTGAAAGCATTTTTCGCAATATCACCTGACCAATACCGATCGAATACATGTTTTGTGGAAGGAATCATTTTTTTGTCAAAGTTTCAGCAAATTTCACTACTTCCAGCGGTTTATCCAAAACACCAGTCCCCTTTTGTTGTTTCAAACCCAACCCTAACTTTTGTTTAGCATTGATTGCATTTCTTGCAGCCGCATGACCCCACTGCCTTTGTTTGTAAGGAACTGCGTCAAGAGCCTTCACCATTATTTTATCCGCTTTGTGTTTGCATTTTTTGAGATTTTCACCGTATTTTTTTTCACGGTTGGAACAAACATCATAATCAACATCATGTTGCATAGCAATCGCATCTGTTGCACCTGTTGGTGGTTGATATATTTCCAGAATTTCACCTGTTTCTGGATCGTATTTCACCTGTTTTTCAAGAGGGTTGTATGGTCCTGTGAAATTATGTCCTGGTAATGTCCAACCTTTTTTTGGTTTCGGAAATTTTCCAATTGCTGCATGTATATCAATACCACTGCCCTCCGCGCGGGAGGGCTCACCTAGTTTTCGGGCATAAAACTTGTTTTTGTTATTCCGCAACTAGCGCATTTTGCTTTTAAGAGTTTTTGATTGTTCTTTGTGATTACAACTTTTTCACTTCCCTGCACATTGGGCGTGTTCCGCTTTTCTTTCACACAGTACACTTCCATTGTACATTCTTATGAAAAATAATTTTTCACTATTTCCTCGTTTTGAAGTAAATCGTTGGAGAACATTTTCAAAATATCGGCAAAACTTGTTCCTTTGTTTCTTTCGTTTAAAAAGAGAAGGCAGTAGTAACCACATCTCACACTTTGTTCCCATTGAATTTGGTTATCATTTCTGAAAAAATGTGTCATCCCATGCATTGACATTTCTTTTTCCCATTCCAGAGGTGGTGGAAGCCCAAATGAATCGAAATACTCGTAAGTACCTTTGTCCTTGGCAGGCCAACAACATACCCAGTGAGTTGACAATGCATGGGGAATGAAACAAGGGTTTTGTTTCGTTTCCGCTAAAAATACCTTTGATGGGGATTCGTAAAAAGTTGCACCATTTTCTCAGGTCAATGTTGGATAGAGGTTTATCTTCAAATTTCAGTTTTTTTTAAAATGATAATAATCATCCCAAGTTCCAAAATAAGGTGGAGGTTGAATTTGCATTCCTTTACCTTTAGGAGGTGGTATAGGTGGTGATCGTCTTGTTCGTGGTGGTCGTGGTTGAGTTTGCATACCTTTTCCGATTATTTTTCGGACTAAATCAAGGGCTAAAGGTACTCCAATAGACGCCAACATACCAAGGAAGCCGCCGTATTGTGCACCACCTCCTTTTACTAAACCTTTTCCAACAAGATACTGTTCTGCCGCCTTTTTCTGAGTAGGAGTCATTTTCTGGACAAGTTTATAAAGCTCAATTTCCTTCGGTCCAAAACCCTTTCCGAATATTTTTTTCAGCACCTTTTCAGCGCCAAAACTCAAACCTGCACTTGCTAATGCCCCAAGAGCTGGCTTTATCAAAGGTTTTGCCAAACCTAGCATAGTTGAAAACAAATTTCCACCACGTTGCCCAGTATTCTGAATCTGTGTCTGTCTTAATTTTATTACCATTCCTTTGCCTGCCGCTGATTTTTTTTTTTCAATCGCGAGATTTGAGTTGCAGTGAGAAGAAGTTCGTCACCGCGCCCAATTTGGTCTGGTTTAACTCTCAGATTAAGAGCTGTCTTCGTTTCATAAGCTTTTTGAAGTTTCTTTTTCTGACCATCAGTCATTGCGATTTTATATGGATGATAAGTTGTGCTCACTGTGCGTGTATATTATATTCAGAATTTTTTTCATTTGTCTAGACGACGACAAGCTCATTACCAAGTGTTTCTAAAACAAATTCTTCTTCATTTATAACATATGCGTATATAATGTATTGAAGGTTTGCTGTTTCGTTTAATTCGTATTCCAAAGTAAGATTAAGGGGATCATTTGTCATAAATTTTTCATTGTTTCTTAGATCGAAGTGAATGATTGGGTATAAACTCTCGAAGTTTTCAATTTGTAGCTGAACACCGCTGTTGTAATCATAATTTCTGTAACTATAATTTATCAAATGTTCGTAAATTCTCAATTTGTTTTTGTCTGAGAAATAAACCACAGGATAAAAATTTTCACATCTCGTTAATTTTGCCGAGTTATCACCATCGATATTAAATGTGTCAAAAAGGTAGGGGTTTTGCGTGTAAGAATTTTTTTTACGATATTGTTGAAGAAATATGAAGACATGTTTTACATTTTTAATTGCAGATGTAAACGAACACGTACCACCAGTATCAGTTCTTGGGGAGCTTTCCATAATTCGTTCTTTCAAGAATTTAATTTTTTTTGTTTTTAAAAATTTTTCGTTTACAAATTTTTGCCCTTCACCGTGGAAAGATAGTTGTGGAACCCATAACTCAAATTTTTTAACAACAATTCTTCGAGCTGTTCCATCGTTTTGGTAAATAAGTTCTTTATCGTTTTGCAGAGTAATTTCAAACTCAATTTTCATTGGTGGTAAAGGGGTTCCGGAAAAATTTTCGAAAAATGAGTATCTGTTTAAAGGAATTTTTGTCTCAACTATCTTTCCACCATTTGAAAGAAGAGCTCTTGCACGCATTCCAAGGTTAGTCGCATTTGCATCAGTAACTGTGGTTTCGTCAACGTCAAGATACCAAAATTGATCTTTTGCCACAGTTCCCGAATAATCGTTTGAATAGTCAAGCAGATTTTTAATGAAAATGCCTTTGTGGATATTGTTAGACTCAGAAACTCTCATGTTTTTGATTAATGAAAAAGAACCATTTATCGGAGCAGATTCAGTGTCAGCTACAATGTTACCTCCATCTACATTCGCTTCAAACTTAAAATGAACTAAGAAATAAGCTTTGTACCAGTCATAAAAATGGTTTCTGTCTTCCATTACGAATTTATAACCAATTTTTTCTTGTGTGTGACCATTCCCAGGGTCTATTAATTTTTTTTCACATTCCGATCTTTTAAGTAACTGTGGAGTTCTGAACATGTTGCAAGAGTTATATTATAAGAAAAAAATTTTTTTTCTTTTATTAAATTTCGTTTGCCAAAATTCGATTTAATTTTACAAGAGCGTCTGATTTTTTCTGTGTTTGGTTTTGCAAAATATTTGCAAGTTTCTTTTTCGAATCTTTAGACAACGGTTTTCTTTTTTTTCGCTCTTGCAGTATTTTTTGTATTTGTTTCGAACCTTTTTCAACAGCAAGTTCACCAACTTTCTGTCCCGCTTTTTCAGCGATTGTTTTTGTGGCTTTTTCGGCAGTTTTCTTTGCCACGTTCTTTACATTGTCTTTGAATACTTTACCGACGGTTATGAGGGTGTCACGGATCACACCCGACCCTTTGTGTTTATGTCGATAACGTCCGCTGTTTTCGTCAAAAAATTTTGCCCACTTGCTCGGATGATTCATAACTGTATATTTATACCAACAAAATCCTTACTCTTTTTCAATCATTAAACTAATTGCAATATCTGTCCCGTTGAGATCCAGAATGTTGTTTCTTCCATCTGTCACCCGAACCCTTATTGCATCAATATAATTTTTATTCACAGGTTACCACTCAAGCCGGCGCGGCTCTTTTCGAAATGGATAGCTAACCAGAAGATCTGATGTTGAGAAACTGTATAACACATCGCTTGGAACATTGTTTGTTCGGCGTTTGATAAGATCGCAGTGCAAAAATACCCAATCAACACTTCTTGTGATATTTGGAACTTTTCTTCCGACACTATCTCCACTCAAGGTACTTTTCCCATAACCAAGCAATTCAGAGAAAGATCCTTGAGACAAGTCAAGCTCATAGTCGTTATGTACCAAAGTTACAACCCTATAAATTGACATATCGAAATATATTGTGAAAATGTAATCACTGTCTTTTTTTGTTGGATCTACTTTACCGGTGTGTTGCTGAATAAATGTGTTTATTCTTTGATAATCATACATTCCATTCGGAAAAGTTAAGGTCTTCCACGCTTGTTCTGTTTTTTTCTTCCAACGAATTTTATTGTTATTATAACGAGAATCGATGTTATTCCATGAGTAAGCCATTGTGATAAGTCTGTTTAGCGCAGCTTTATATTTTCCTTCTCCCAAGTCGATAGGGGGGTAAAAATTCACTGTAAAATCGTGTGAAACATTCCGTTCTCCACCTATTTCTAGTTTTGCGAGGCTCGAGTCAAGCAGTATGTCAAAGCTCATTATTGGTGTATATAATCAGAAATAATTTTTTTCTTTTGCTTTTTATTGATTGTGCCGAGTTCAAAAAGTGAATCAAGCAGATATAATACCTGATTTTTAAGTTTTATTGAGCTATTTCCTGCTTTTATCGATCCTAAGCTTAAATAAAGTTGGTTAATCAATTTTTGAGCTTCATCCATGATGCCACTTCCTTCGGTTTCCCAGTCCTGTTCATAAGAGTCATCTTCATTGTCCGAAAGTTCAAAAGCAGGTCTTCGGCTCATGACAGCTTTTTCCAAAGGGGTTGGAGTAGTTTCTCTTTTTTTGTGTGGGGGAGTGGACTTCAGTCTATACTTCCCCGCCTGTAACTGTTTCTCAAGAGCTGTTTTTGTTACCCCTCTTTTTGCATAAATTCCATCTCTTACTTTTTTGAGTTCCTCCATTGAATAACCATACAATGGAGAATTTTTACTTTGTAATTGGGATCATTTCCAAATTTCGTGGTCAGTTGATTGACTGTTTGCAATAGGGTTGATTCATGGGAATATTCTGTTTTAACCGGTTCCGGCATTCCCACGGTTCCGGTTCCGGAAAATCATCATCATCGTCAACAACTTCTTGATATGAGGGTGGTGGTGGTGATGGTGGTGGTGATGGTGGTGGTGTTGGTGATGGTGTTGGTGATGGTGCTGGTGTTGGTGCATCCGGTCTGAATTCATCACCAAAAGGGTAAGTTTCGCCAAATTCATCCATTGTGTAATCAGGAACTTCCTGCTCCTCTTCTTCTTCTTCTTCTTCCACAGTGGTGCTGCTCTTTTCATCAAGCCTTTTTGTAGTTGGTTTAAAAAACTCTTCTCCTGAAAGCTGACCAAACTCTTTGTTTATTTTATCCATTTTAAATTTTTGGTGAATTTCTTCTGTTTGTTTATCTAGCTTCGATTTTTCTTCAGCCAACTGATGCCATTTTTTTACTGACATATTTCCAGCGTGAATATATAGAAGCGAAAAAAAATGAAGTTTCCAAATTATGACCCAGGTTTTTTCAAGAGTGACTACAAGCAAGGTCACCCTTGTATGCCAGCAGATGTTTTTCGGATGTTAATTTGTGGCCCCAGTAATTCTGGTGAAACAAACATATTACTGCATATGCTTTATGAGTTGTTGGAGTTTGATAAAATTTACCTCTTTTCAAAAAACCTGCACCAGAACAAATACGAGGCTCTTTTGCAGGATTTTGCTGAACTAATCAACCCCAAGGTTGGTTATGAGGTTATCGAGGCCCATAGTGATGAAATCATTCCACTCGAAGAGCTTCCGGTGGACACCCAAAAAATAGTTGTTTTTGATGATCTTGTTTGTGAAAGCAACCAAAACAGCATCATTAATTATTTTATCAACGGGCGACACAGAAACTGCTGCGTTATTTACCTCACTCAAATCTTCTACAAGGTGCCGAAAAACATCCGTGATAACTGCAGCCATTTTTGTATATTCAAATTTCTTCCAAGAGAAAACAAACGAATTGCAGACGAGATAGGTGTGGATCATGACGCTTTAGATCGCGCCACCGATAAAAAATATTCTTTCCTTTACTATGACAAACCGAAAAAATCAATAAAAAAAAATTCGATGAAGATATATAATGGGGTATATTAACAGTCAAATAGGTGGAACTAGCCAAACGACGACGAGTGAAAGTGGAAAAGTGGGTCTTCCTGGTCCAGGGGGTCCTCCTGGTCCAGGGGGTCCTCCTGGTCCTGTGGGTCCTCCTGGACCGAAGGGTGATAAAGGCCCTGGAGGATCACAAGGTCCTAATTGTCCAAGAGGAGAAAAAGGACCCGCTGGACCACAAGGTCAGGAGGGGGCACAAGGACCAGCTTGTGAAAAAACTGGATAGAGATGTTGATATTGATATGAAAAATAATTCGATCGTAAATCTCAAATTTCCATCAAACCAAAAAGACGCCACAAGTGTAGAATTTGTTAATAAAAGAATTACTGAAACACAAAAAAATTTTCTCAAACTTGATGGCACTAACAATATGACTGGAAACTTGAATTTAAACAATAATAAAATTGTTAACTTGCAAACCGATTACAAAGACTCGAAATCTGCAGTTAATGTTGATTTTATGCAAAATGAAATAACGACTATGAGAGATCTTGTCACTCTAAAAATTCATGAATCTCAGATCATTAACTCGGGACAAAAAAGGGACGCCTTCAGATACTTGATGGAAGATACTGATGAATCTTCGAGTGAAAACAATATCGAGGTTTTGGGTATAAACGATTTTCCCAATTCTTCACATCAAATTAATAAAAAAGCTTACCAACTTAAACTCTTGTTTGAAAAAGACTCGCCCAACCAGTACCGGTCACGCCTCGGTTTTAACTTATATAAACTTCCGGTCGGTTACTACACTTTGGTCGTTGAATGGTTTCCCCCGGAAATGAATGAGTTGAGTGTAACACCCCAAGCTACGACGATTTCAATTTCTGATCATACAACCAAAACATTTGAGAAGTACACCAAAACAGTTATCCACTTTCACAGATGGGGTAGCTCACCTCCACAATTTCTTTATCTCGATCTGCACGGTACAGTCAGTAATCCATCATTTTTAACAATTGGTCATCTAATTGTTTATGGTGTTAAAGAAACAATTTCAAACGTTAATCCAAGTGTCTATGACACCGCTTTTGTAATTGAAGATGGAAAAATGGTTATGGAAACAGATCTTTCTTTAAACGGACATCATTTGAATGGTTCCATTTATTACTTATATGGGCATTTAGATACGAAAGATAGTGAAACATTTTTTTCATTAAATGGTCATTTTAATGTACTCCTTCCAGAAAAAAGCTATATATTAAATATAACAGTATTATATAGAAAACCCTCAGGTCCATTTCCACCTATTCCTTTAAAAATATTTCAAAGTGGTGTTCCTCCAAAAACTTTCACTTCAACATAATCACTTCAAAAACAGATAATAGATATTAATTTAGAAATACCAAATGGCCTTTTTATGGTGCAATTACCTTCTTTAAATTTCAAAAAGCAAAAATTCTTAATTTTGGTTAAACATAGAGTACCATAATTTTTTCATTCATTATATAACATAATGCGGGACATTTTCGAATTCAACCATATCGACCAAACACTTTCTAAAGAGAAAGTTAAAATTCTGAAAGATTTATACGCTTATTACCATAAGAAACATTATGGTTATGAAAAGTTGCACCGAGGTTTTCGAAGAAGAAATTTTGTTTGTAATCTTTCAGCTGGCAAGTTAAAATTATTAGTGCCGCAGTAGCCGGAGGAATTACATTGAACCCTGCTGTCATAGCAACTTTAACTGGTGTTGGTCTTACTTTGAAAGCAATAGCAAGCCTCATGAAATACGATAAGAAAACAGAACAAGCAAATTTTGCCCGTATCGAATACCAAAAAATACTTGATGAGATTCCCTTTTACCTCAGAGGCGAAGCTTTCGACGAAAAGGTCTTTCTTGATAGATTGAAAATGATAGATAATTTCGTCACTGATCATTGTATGGAAATTGCGCTATCCGTTCAAAGAAAGTATGAAAAAAAATACACTCAATTATAGATTTTCAAAGTAATTATATATCTCTCGAAATGATTGCAACTCTGCAAGCTATTTACTGTTACTTAATTAAACTTCTCACGCCCCCCGAAATAAAACAAATACGCTTTATCACCCGTGAGTGTGTTTCAAAAATATTGTTTCCAACTCGTGATGAAGATGGATACCCAATTTCAGGCCAAGATGTGGTTCCGCATAAATAAAACAGATAAATTTGCAAACCACGCTTCAATGCATTAGAGCATAGCCGGTGGTCGCGGGACTTTCCCTAGGAAATGAGTCATCACATTTTTAAGGTTACGTAAATAGAATTATCTAGAACGACTTGTAAAAATCCTGATATAGCAATGAACCCGAGAAACATCCAGTTCAACTCTGTAACGAACATTCTTGATCTTTCGAACATGACTTCACATCTAAATCTGTTTTTCTTTCATCATTGCCGGGACTTTCCCGAATAAACTTCTACTGTTCTCCGCGACTATAAACACTGACATCACCCCATTTAATATCATTTGAAAACAAACATGGAATGGGACGACTCTTGCGATTTGAATCTTTTAGATATTGAAAACCACTGATCAATGTACACAAACTTCAGGCATCTCCGAGGAGCAAAAGGCAATACTTCAAATGTATATCAGCTACATGATGAAATGAAAACATTTTCTTGAAAACTTCCTTTACAAAAGGGAAGCTGAAGGATCGCTGGTAGCAAGTGTGTACTTCAAAAAAACCTACATCAAGTCTCACAAATCCGTAAAGTTTTGGAAGTGCCTGAATACCAATCCTATTGGCAACAAGTCGTTCAAACACGAAAAAACTTGTGTCTGGTTTCAGTTAACCAAGAAACTGTAACTTTGAAAATTTTCAAGACTGATGTTTAATCTCCTTAGAAACCGCGGTCATTTTATGACCGCCGTTGTCAAGAGGCTGAATCTCCCTGGAAACCGCGGTCCTTTTATGACCGCCGTTGTTAAGAGACTGTAACTTTCTATTTTTGTATAACTTTAGTTTTGTTTATACTTTCAATAAAAATCTTATGAATTAATGTAATCTGTCTGTGTATATTGATTTGTTTTTTCAAGCTTGAGTTGTTAAGGGGTTTCCCTTCAATGTTTGTATGAGAATATAAATTACGTCATTGTCTGTGGGTTTCACCGAACCGCGAAGTCACGCGCCGTAAACACAACTTAGGGAATGTGGTCCTCTTCCCATATATCAGTGCAATACTTAACTAGAGTTATATCATATATCGGAACAGAAATAGTTATTTCATGTAAGATTTCTTCTTGTTTGTAACAAGGGTAACAACACCCTCCACAACAACAATGCATATAGGCAACACACACTATAATATGTACAAGCCGCTCCATTTCATAACAGAAAGGTTGTTTTAAAAGCTCGTTGTGAACCAGGTTCCAACCCAAAGCCTCTCGCTCTTTCAGTTTTATGGCGAGGTAATGTTTGTAAATTATCTCACGTAACTCTGGTGGTAGGTTTTGTATTGCTTCAATAACCTGACAGTTGTTGAATCCGGCAGCCATCAAATTCGACTCACAAATATTTAATCGATTATAAATTATTTTTTTGTGTGTGTTTTCGGTCATGTTTTCGTTTTAATAATTTTAATTCGTTATATGCGCTGTGCCAATCGTAAGTATCAGAGCAAATCTTTACTAAAGGCAAATTCTCGATCGGAGGAGTGTACAACAGTTTATGTTTGATTCCTTGCTTAAAACAAGGGTAACAAAGCCCTTCCCAGCGACAGTTTTTATATTCTAAACATATAATTATACGCACAAGTTGCTGCCTGTTAAAACAAAAAGGTTGTTTTAAAAGCTCATTGTGTATCTCTTTCCATTCAGCTGTTTGTTGCCTTGTTTCCATGGTAAGTTGTGTATTGCTCTAATTGAGAAACTTTTGATATGATATATGGTTTGTAATTATCTAATTGTAATAATTTTTCAAAATAATAGGAGATGAAAAAAAAACGTTTTTTGTGCTATCGGTGTAAAAACGGAAATAGAACTCTCAGTTATAAAACTTTTCTCTCCCACCAATGTGAAAAAATTGTTTCATATGTGGGCGGTTTAAAAACTGGAAATACATCTCCCAATGAATAAACTTTTGTGACAAAACTGTTTCATATGTGGGCGGTTTAAAATCTTAAAATAAATCTCCCAATGTAAAAGATGTTACAGAACCCCCATTTTTTTACTAGATTTAGTCCCAAACAGTTAATTCGCGGTCTCAGCTGCATGCACAAAGGTCAAAAATGCATTCAAGTCCTTTGGAACCACCCAAAAAAACTTCCTTATGTTGAAAACTACAAAGAATGCGCAATATGTGCGATCCTTAGGGAAAAAACCACATTTTCTCTAGCAGCCACAGAGGCTAAAACATGCTGCACAATGCTGCGCAATGCTGCGCAATGCTGCACAGAGGCCCAAAAATAATGCAAATCCCTCGGGGCTATCAGAAAAAAAAATGTTTATGGCGTAGAAAGTCTGCGATTTTGTCGGTAAGGTTGAAATTTCATTGTATGGAAAAAATCCGTTTGGCGCTTTTCATATAGTATTTGGCGATACTTAGATTGGCAACACTATTTGTGGGCTAGAATTGTGCCCAAAACGTTACTTCGCATTCTCAGCTGCATGCACAAAGGTCAAAAATGCATTCAAATCCTTTGGGACCATCAGAAAGAAATTCCTTTCGTTGAAAACTACAAAGAATGCGCGATATGTGTGATCCTTAGGGAAAATACCCCATTTTGTCTAGCAGCCACAGAGGCTAAAACATGCTGCGCAATGCTGCGCAGAGGCCCAAAAATAATGCAAATTCCTTGGGGCTATTCAATCATTTTGCCACTATTCTTATAAGATTTGGCGATACTTTGTTTGTCGGCACCTTTTGTGTGCTAGATATAGGCCCAAAGATTTAATAGGCGGTCTCAGCTACATGCACAAAGGTCAAAAGTACATTCAAGTTCTTTGGGACCGTCATAAAAAAATTCCTTATGTTGAAGACTACAAAGAATGCGCGATATGTGCGATCCTTAGGGAGAATTCCCCATTCTGTCTAGCAGCCACAGAGGCTAAAACATGCTGCGCAATGGTGTGTAGAGGCCCGAAAATAATGCAAATCCCTCGGGGCTTTCAGAAAAAATATTTATTGCGTAGAAAGTCCGCCATTTTGTCGGTAAGGTGGAAATTTCATTGTATAAAAAACAATCATTTTGGCGCTATTCTTATAAGATTTCGCGATACTTAGTTTGTCGACACTTTTTGTGGGCTAGATGTAGGCCTAAAAAGAAAATTGGCGGTCTCAGATGCATGCAAAAAGGTCAAAAATACGTTCAAGGCCTTTGTGAACCATCATAAAAAATTCCTTTTGTTGAAAACTACAAACAATACGCGATATGTGCGATCCTTAGGAAAAATACCCCATTTTCTCTAGCAGGCACGGAGGCTAAGACATGCTGCGCAATGCTGTACAGAGGCCCGAAAAAATGCAAATCCCTCGGGGCTATCAGAAAAAAATGTTTATTGCGTGGAACGTGTACGATTTCGTCAGTAAGGTGGAAATTTCATTGTATAAAAAGCCATCACTTTGGCGCTATTCTTATAGAATTTGACGATACTTAGTTTGTCGACACTTTTTGTGGCCTAGAATTAGGCCCTAAATGTTAATTGGCGGTCTCAGCTAATTGCACTGTAACACTACTAAGGACACAACAAGCTTCCGAAACGAACTATAATTCTTCATGAATACAGAACACACTCTAGCACATGTTTGCTACACGCAGACTACGCATGTCCGACCTAACTCGGGCACAGGCCCCACGCTACACTACCCCCTCCCATATAAGGTCAGAGGTTAGAGTCTGAGTTATCAAAAGTTAAATAGCAACTGTTCCAACAAGAGAAAAAGGCAATGCAGGATAAACAACAACTGTTCTAACGTAGTCCTGGAGCCACAATGGCTCTCTTCGTTCGCGTCTCGGTCTAACTGGACTTTGACTTAATTCATTAAACGATTCATTGTTTACTGAAGGGACCTCCAGCTGGTAAGGCACAACAGCGGGCTGTGCATCTGGACTTAGAGTTCCACTCGCCTCCTGGACCTGAGGCGTTTCATGACCCTCTGTGGCCAGAACGACAGGATTTTCCAGCCATTCCAATTCGATCCCACCAGTATCACCAGCTGCTCCCTGGGCTTGAGTTGGCTGCAGCACATCTCTCGAGCTTTCTGATTGAGCCGCTCCTCTGGAAGTGGTTGCTTGAGGAGGTTTCTCATGGACCTCTGGTGGTGTTAAACAAGGTTTCAGGTAATTGAAATGTACCACCTTCCTCCTGCGTCGCTCCCCGGCTTTCCTTCTCTCCTCCTCAATGCGATAGGTAACATCAGACAGGGCTTTCACAACCCTCCAAGGACCACACCAAGGTTTGAGGAATTTCTTCCTCCTTGATCTGGTTCGGTTTCGATACCAGACTCGGTCTCCTACACGAAACCGCTGACCGTGGCATTTGGTGTCGTAATAAGCTTTCTGAGTTTTCTGCGCCCGCTTGAGGTTCTCTCTCACTATGTGCTCTGTCTCCTCCAGTTGCTTCTTCTGCTGAATAACATAATCGGGATAAGACTGTGCCCCTCTCTAGGGCGGTGACGTGTCAAGCTTCAGGACTGCGTCAAGAGGCAAGATAGCTTCTCTGCCAAACATTAGACGGTAAGGGGTAAATCCAGTTGACTCATGTACACTGGTATTGTACGCAAGGACCGCTTTCGGTACAAAGTCTGCCCAGTCCCGGCGATGGTCAGAAATCAATTTGCTCAAAATCTTCACCAGTGATTTGTTTAGTCTCTCCACTTGCCCATCACCCTGGGGATGATATGGCGTTGTTCGAGTTTTTGCTGCATCAATTAAATCGCACAGTCCCTTGAAGACAGCTCCATCCACATTGGCTCCCTGATCAGAATGTAAACTCTCAAAGCAGCCAAACCGGCATATGTACTCATCCATCACTTTCTTTGCAAGCGTTACTGCTGAAGTGTTCCTCACTGGGAAAGCCTAGGCAAATTTAGTAAAGTGATCGGAAACCACCAGCAGCCACTCGTGACCCGAGCTTGACCTTGGCGTAGGTCCAACTATGTCTATAGCAACTCTTTGCAAGGGGTGACCTGACTTGATGTTGATAAGAGGTGCTTTAGGCAACTTGCTGGGGTCATTAACTTCAGCACACGGACCACACCTTCTAATGTGATTTTCGAGATCCTCACGCATGCCATGCCAGTAAAATCTCCTCCGCACCTTCTCCAAAGTTTTTGACACACCAAGGTGACCGGCTGACGGACTATCATGAAGGGCATACAACACTTGAGGCACAAGACTTTCTGGCAAACAAATCTGCTGGTAGATCTCCTGGCCTGTCACTTCGTTTTCCCAGCGTCTGAACACCAGACCATCCTTGAGAAACAGCCTTCCCCACTGTGACCAGTACGACAGAAGTTTGCGCCCACCTCCTTCCACATCACGCCTCGCGGGTCTTGCACCAGATTTAAGCCAATCCACCACCTGCGACAGAACAGGATCTGGTTTCTGGGTTGCTTTGATACATTCATTTGACAGTGGCTCTACGTTGAGGGACTGGATCAACATGGCATCCTCCTCACCCTGTTCCTCTAGAGTGGTGCCTTCCCCTGTCAGGCGGGAGAGTACATCTGCATTTCCATGCAAATGTCCAGGGCGATGTTCCACCTCAAAGTCAAAATCACTCAGCCTTTCTAGCCACCGGGCAACCTGACCCCTAGGGTTCTTGAAATTCTTTAGCCACTGTAGAGCACTATGGTCAGTCCTAGCAAGAAATCGTCTGCCGTAGAGATATGTCGCAAAGTGTTCCGATCCCCAGACAAGGGCTAAAAGTTCCTTCCGGGTGGTGCTGTAGTTTCGTTCAGCCTTTGATAGTGCACGTGCTGCATA